>CABHPH010159619.1:0-65665 GCA_902168325.1 Peromyscus nudipes
GTGGAGAAGTGGTAGACCCTGGGGACATCTTGCATGTGAATATTTGGATTGGTTATGATGGAGGGGTGAAGAAATGGGAGATATTAGAAGGAAACATAGCATTTCTGGCTTCCTCCACTAAATGAGGGGATGGTGGCACTCTTCACTATGACTCTCCAAGTCTTTTTTTTTTTTTTTGGTTTCTGTGTGTAGTAGCCCTGGCTGGAATTGGTTCTGTAGACCAGGGTGGCCTTGAACTCACAGAGATCTGCCTACTTCTGCCTCCCAAGTGCTGGAATTAAAGACATGAGCCACCATGCCTGGCAACTTTCCAAGTCTTACAAAAACTTGGAGAGGAGATTATGACTTTGACATGAACCATGATGGACTATCTGGTTCTACATACCCAAATCTGGAGTTAAGTGAAGTCTAGATGGAGATGGTAATTGTTGACAGAGATGGATAGGAAAACATGAACCAGAAAAAGGAAGTTAGTGGGATTGAGTCTTGATGAATGACAGATACTGACAGAGGCAGAGAAGCAGGAAAGGGGGTGGGGGTGGGGGGAGGGGGGTCCAGGAAACAGATTTCTCACAAGTCAACTAGTCCAGGAACACTTAGTTCACAGGTAATGGAGACAGAGCGTGTCCCCAAATGCCATCACTTAGTGTGAAGTGAAAGGCCCTCATGATCATATAAGATGAAAACCTACCTTTTTAAACACCAGGACGCTGTCAAGGATCACCTGGAAACGCCCAAAGGCATTTTTTATTTCTATCATTCCAAACGTTAGCTCTGGGTAGTCCTTGACGATGTTATAAAACAATTCTGCCACTTCTTCCTCTAAATCCTGTTTGGGAAAGCATGTTCTGTAATTCTCTAGAGGAGGTAACAGTGCCTGGCTTGAGGAGAAGGTGAAAATAATAGTATATCTGTCCCTTTGTTTTTCTAAGTTCTGGGGTTTTGCTGGGTGGCCCAAGTCCACCTTTTATGGATGTTTCCCACCTAGAATGTTCCTCTAGCTATGACTGAACCCCACACAGGCAAATCCTCAGAGATCAAGGTAGAGAAACATGTATTTTTACTTTTTCCTATTATTAAAATAAAGGTTGTTCTAACCTGTGAATTAAGAATATTTCTAAAATTAATTCCAGCATCACTTTCAGAAGAAGCCATTGATATGACTGCAGGTAACACCAAATGTGAACTGGTGTCGAGATGCAGCTGCTCTTTTGGCCTTCGAGACTCAACATTCAGCATGAAAGAATATGTGGGCCAAAAATACTCTTGAGGAAGCAGAAAGGAAAGAGCCATGCACTCTCCTCATGTGTAAATATGATAGCAAAGACTAACATCTATTGAGAGATGAAGCATTGTGGACCTAAATTAAATCAGTTAAGGCACGTGAAAAACTCATTTTACAAGCAAATATACTTGGTAACATTTATAACTATAAAGAATAAAATCAATAAAAAGTAATCATAAGACATTTCATAACCACATTTAAATTATTTATGAGCTATCCCAAGCATCTCCCTGCACTTGATCTGGATGAGGATTGATTGACCCTCCAATGGTGCATGCTACAGGATTGATAGTCTAGTTTATATGGAGGCTTGGAAAGAGTTTATGAATAGAAACTGGCTTAGCCTAAGCAGATCAACAAACACCTGTTAGAAACATAGTTAAAATATGTGGGAGTCTAGGGGGTCCAGCTCCAACCTGTTCCCACCTATCGAAGGCTTCTTGGGTGGAGGAGAGAGGAATGAGGAAATATTAGGTGAAATTTAGACCCAGACAACAAGGAGAAAGGCAGAAACACAGGATAGCTTCAGAAGGGCCCTGGGTCAATACCCAGCTGCCCAGAGCTTTATTCAAAAGGGCTTTTTATAATATGCCAAGGGGAGAGGCAAAAGACCTCCCCCTTGCAAGATCAAAGCACACCTTACAGCCAAGTGTAGACCCCTCCAAACACCTGGTAACCACGCTCATAACCAAATCATCTCATTATGCAGCCCTGCTGGGTAAAGCAAGCTCAGATTCTCTAACCCTGAGTAAGGTCTCACTAGGAAGCCTCTGTGGACCATCACAGAAATAGTCCTCAAACCAGAAAACAAAGACATCCTCTTATTCTTATGTTCTAAATAGATCCCTCAAAGATCAGTTACAGCATTCAGACAACTAAATATGGATGCCAATCTCTTATTCTCTCCATTTCTTCCCATCTTCTAACCAATCTCTAACATTTCAGCTTCCATGTGTTCTTTCTTCACTTGAAACCAGGAGCTCCACAGGACACCAGCTCAGTGGATAGGAAAATTGAGCAAGGACCCTATACAAGTCAGAAACCCTCCTCATCCCAAACCCTCCACACACAGTACTCACCATGTGAAAATTACCTCCCACCCCTTAATCCCAGTACCTGGAAGAAGCCAACGATGACCAAGGGCCTGGATTTCACAAAATCTGCCACTTCCTCAGTGTTGTTGAACAAAGGTGTTTTGTGGAGAATTTGTCTTCTCAACCAAACAACCAAAGCTGTAGATTCAACCACATCTGAAGAGAGACATTTAAAGGAATCCCATCAGAACTTTCCTGAATTCAATGAACAGAAATATCTTGTCTTGAATTCCACCCTTTGCAGGCTAAAGGAAGTATCTCCATTTTCTTTTACTTCCAAACTCCAAGACATGACTGTATTAACAGCAGCTAAATGTCACTAACCTTTCACCACGCCTAAGACCCTGTACTGAGTATTGTGCTTACATTAAACATTCACAGCAACTCTAAGGAATGGGGGTTCTCAGTCTTCCCATTTTGCAGATGAGGAAATCAAGGTTCAGCTTGCCTACAGCTGGTTCACCAGACCACCTGAGGAACTAACCTGAGAGGAAGCAGTTCCAACCTTCTCTAAGATGATAGGAAAATAATTGGTTTTCTTAAAATGTAAGTCAAAAGGTCACATATTTCTGTAACTTCAGAGAACATCTCATTTCTGCATCTATGATTCTAATGCTCTCACTGAGACCAAATATCCTCTAAGGTTCCAGAATCCTAGCTTCTATTACCCAGCTACTACATGGGAGTAGCCAAGTGCAGAAGTCCTGGCCTCTAAAATGAGGACATCTATTCCCAATCTGGAAAGACATGTCGGCATACACATCTGTGTACAGTTAGATATGCCTTTCCCAGGGACATCAATTTCACAAGACAGAAAATGAGGTAAGCTCCTGTTTATGTCAATGTCTGATATAGGATGGGAGAGAAATTTTTAAATAATTCTTTAAATAAAGCAAAACTTTAAAAATAGGTTTGGGGGTGCAGCCTGACCTTTAGTTATAACTCATTAATTCCTTTTAACTTTTCATTTACTGGACATATGTATATTGACTTCCCCTCAAAGTATTAAGGTGTCAGACTTAGTCTTGGGGATATTATTGTGAATAGAAAACAAAACACATCACCACTACTTTGGAAGCCCCTTAGTGTGTTAGGGAAGACAATAACCAACTAATTGCACAAATAAGTATATCATCACACACAAAGGAAGCATTTAAAGAAAAGTTATATGAGCTTATAGCAAAAAAGACCTGACCTAGAAGCCAAGGTCAAGAAGGGTTTCCTGGGGAAAATAATATAGAAGCTGAAATCTGAAAGATGCCCAGGAAGGAAGCAGGAGATAGCAAGATGAGAAAAAGACTGTGCCAAGGCCCTGAAGCAGGACAGACTGCCTCACGGGGACTGACCAGTCCACCCGGAATTGCAGAGGCAACTGCAAAAGGCTGTCAGTATTGTAGTTTATGTTTTTTGTCTTCATTACTATTCTGCTGCTGTGACAAAAGCGCCCTGGCAAAAGCATTGTAAGAGGGAAAGTGCTTCTTTGGGCTCAGAGTTCAAGGCCCAGTCCGCCATAGCAGGGAAGTCAAGGTGGCAGGCAGGAGCTGGACACGGGTCACATGGCATCAAAGTGAAAAACTGAACAGTACATGCCAGCGCTTGGCCTGCCTTCGCTATTTCTTACACTCTAGTACTCAGCGAGAGAAGGCTTCTGCTGGTCGTTAACATGGATCTTCCCATGTCAATTAACCCAGTAGAGATAGTCCTCTTCAGCTCTTTCTAGAGACGCATCTGCCAGGTGATGCTAGACTGCTAGAGATGGCAGCATTAACCATCACAGCTCCTAAGACAGTGGTTCTCAACCTTCCTAATGCTGTGACCCTTCAGTACAGTTTCTCGTCCTATGGTGAACCCACCCATAAAATTTTTTTGTTGCTACTTCGTAACTGTAATTTTGCTAATGTTATGAATCATAGTGTAAATATCTGATATGCAGGATATCTAGTAGACAACCCCTGTGAAAGGGTCGTTCAACTCCAAAGGGTCCCCACCCACAGGTTGAAAACCGCTCTCCTGAGTGCATTAGACCTGTGTGGTAAAAACAGGTAGAAGTAAATGATCATATACATTTGATGGCTTTCCACAAAATAAATATGTACGTGTAACTGCTACCCAGATGAAGAAATGGGGTGTGGTCCTAGCCAGCCCTTTAGAGTCTTAGTATGTAGAAGACAATCACACAAATATATCTGAATGCTGAGTGCGCCACTGAAGCCTCCCACCCCACATCTAGGGGTAATGGTGTTGTTAACCTCTAACAGCACACACTGTTCACCTGTTCCTAACTTCCTACAGCTGGGATCCTAGAGTATGTTTACCTGGAGCACAGTGACTGACTTCCATCAGTCTGATGGGCCACAAGCAACATTTCTGGGCACAGAAGACGTCCTGCTTGGCTTTGGTAGATACGATTAAGATTGGAGTGAGGGGTGATGCTGCATGCCTATAACCCTAACACTAAGGACTAACACAGAAACAGCCAGAGAAGCAGGCCAGCCTGGACTACACAGTGACCCCATCTCAAACACGATGAAGCAAAGCACAAAAAAGAAGAAAGAATCAAGAAAGCCTCCAAATGAGCTTAACCTTCGGGTTGTCAGACCCATGGCTGCAGCCTCGATTGTCCCCTGCACTAGCCATTTCCCCATTCATCTCCTCCATGCCCCTAGTCATTCCTGGTTTTACCACTCCTCCCCTGTCCTGTCATTGTCTTAGGACTTCATCTGTTTTCTTCTGTAAGTCTATCACTTTCTGAAACTGTTGGTATGGTTTAGCGTAAACGTGTTCACTGTGAGCTGCCAGGCACATACTTGGTGCTCAAGAAATCACTAGAGGATGAGGGAATAAAGGGAGTGCACCACCCAAAAAGCCAGCTTGAGAGAAGTTGCTCCCCGGCCTCCTCATCCAGGGTACATGGCCTCTGCTTGCCCCTCTGGAGCCTGTGGAGCTCAGGTAGTTCTGAGCTTGACTGACATCTTATCCCCAAGTGCCTGCAGCTTGGGCACTGCCCTTGCCAGGCATTGTGCCTCCCCTGGTTCTTGACTCTGTGCCAGAGGACACAGTGACAACTCAGGTGTGAATGCTGTGTCAATGATTGACTTGGCCAGAGCTTGGCTGCATATTCCAAGCACAAGCTGTGAATGCATCACTAATAGAGGGCCCAGAGGCCATTTGAGTCTCCTTCCTCCAGGGAGGTAGACAAGGCCAAGGCTCCCACCATCAGTCCCTGGATATTAGAGGACAGGACTGGGCTTTGACCCAGCAAGGACTATGTCCCACTTGTGTCCTGAGTGGGGCTCCATAATTAGTCACGTTGCAGGTGGCATGCAGAGCAGTGTCTCCTCTTGGAACTCCAAAGGGCCCTGTCAAGTAGGCCTTTATTCATTCTATCTAGAATGAGCAAATGTAAGCCGAGGTCTACAGCTTTGCTCAAGTACTCAGAGCCAGAGTGCTTCCTAATTCTGGAGACTTGCGTCCCAGGCTCCATCCTGGCAGCCCATTGCCTCTTTCTGTGCTCAGGAAGTGACACTGAAGAAGAGGGAGATGCGTAAGTTCACAAGTGTGTGTTGTCTTCCTGTGTGTGCCTTCCTGCAGTGGGCTCTTGTAATTTCATCTTGTTCAAACTAAACAAATATTAAGAACGTAATTGTCCCAAGCACTGGACTAGGCTTAAGCAATTAATAGTGAATAAACACATCTATTTATTTAATATACAGCACGATGTAGAGCAGAGCTCAACAAACTGTAGCCCATGGACCAAATCTTTCCAACTGTTCGATTTTATAAGTAAAACTTTACTGGAATCCAGCCATGACTGTTCCCATTCTGCATAGCAGAGTGGGTAGCTCTGACACGATTTACCTCATAAGGCTAAAATTCCTATTACACAGCTCTTTCCAGAAAAATCTTTCGTGACTTTACTGCTTACTAGCTGGAGTATTGTTTTTTTTTTTTTAAGTTCAATATTTCAGTTTATTTATTTATGGGCGTGGGTGTAAAGGTACCATGGAACGTGTCTGAAGGTCAGAGGACAGCTTGTGTGTGGGTTCAACGTGTGGGTTCTACAGATAAAACTCAGGTTACCAAGCTTGGCCGCAAGCACCTTTACCTGCTGAGCCGCTTGCCAGCCCCAGCGAGGGTGCTGTGTAGAAGTTGCTCCACTCTCCGTGCTCCATCTGTAAAGGTAATTGCCATGCCAGGCTGCTGTGGAGCAGAAGCAATACCTGGAAGCCAGTGCCGGCTGCGGGGATCCGTCAGGGCCTGGGCCTTGCAAACACTGCTTTATTTTCTCAGCAGCCAGGGACCGTAGAGTTTTCACGTTCCCCATTTTCAGATAAAGAAACTGAGGCTGGACAAGAGGGATTGACCGCTCCTGAGGCAGGAGGTGAGGATTTAGATGCAGAGACTGGAACCCCCAAAACGGAGGATAGAGCAGCCTCTGCCCTTGTGGTGCTCGTAGAAGACACTAAATAGCAGAAAGCATTCTGTGAGGCAGTGTCTTGATCATGATGCACAGATACCCTAGGAACACAGCTGAGGAGCAGGCTGCATGCCCTAAGCACTCAGGGCAGACTCTCTGAGAGAGGAGATGGGAAGCCTCCTGCATGGCAGAGGAGATCTCGGCCACTCGTGGCCACCATCAAGACTCAGAAACCCTTGAGTATCTTCTTTACCAACATCACACAGGATGTAGAAGCTCCACACAATCATCTTGTTGTCTCTTGATAGAATCAGATCTCAGTTGTCCTTCAACAGGGAAGGGCAGCCAGCACCTGAGCCATGCCATAAGCAGATATGGACTTGCACAAAGTAACCCAGGCCTGCTTCTCTGCAGTCCTTCCTGAAGCCAACACATCATCAAGGGCCCCTTGCTTGGGTTAGATGGATCTCTATAGTTGAGGATCATTCCTCAGAATTCCTAGCAATCAGATCCCCATCTCTCCCTTGCCATGTCTGCTCACTGGTTTGCACATGCTACCCTCCATTTGAACTGTGGGGCACTGAAGGCCTTGCCTGCGCTGGCCCGTCAGTTTTCTCTCTGAAGTGCTTTCGCCGCCAGCCTGCCCGGTGTCTCTCCCACGCCCCCTTGTGAGCATCTTGTTAAACTGCAATGTACTTTTTCATTTCTTCCTCCTGGAGTCTCTTCCTAACACTTTGGCTCCCGCAGCAATATTCCATCAGGTGTGTTCGAAGCTAAAACCCTACCTGCTCTCCATCTCCTGGGGTGGACTGGATACTTTGTTTGACTCATTCAGTTCCTGGGCTTTTCTTGTGCTCACTGTTTAGAAGAAAGCTTCAGAAATGCCAGAGCCTGTAAAAGGCAGTGCCCGTTTTCTTATTCTGCCATTCAACACATATACCACGGCACCAGTCTATTGGCACGGTAGAGTGTGGTGGTATTGTGTTCCCCAAAATATTGTGTACCTTAATAAACTTATCTGGGGTCAGAGACGGAACAGCCACAATATTAAACAGAGGTTAGGCAGTGGTAGTACACGCCTTTAATCCTAGCATTCCAGAGACAGAAATCCCTCTGGATCTCTGTGAGTTCAAGGCCACATTGGAAACGGCCAGGCAAGGTGACCCACGCCTTTAATCCCAGAAAGCCACACCTTTAATCCCAGGGAGTGGTGGTAGAAAGCAGAAAGGTATATAAAGCGTGAGGACCAGAAACTAGAAGCTTTTGGCCTGGAGAAGCATTTGGCTTGGAGAAACATTTGGCCTGGTTAAGCATTTAGGCTTTCAAGAAGCAGCAGTTCAGCTGAGGCCCCATTCGGATATGAGGACACAGAGGCCTCCAGTCTGAGGAAACAAGACCAGCTGAGGAATTGGCCAGGTAAGGAAGCTGTGGCTTGTTCTGGCTCTCTGACCTTCCAGTGTTCACCCTAATAACTGGTCTCAGGTTTGATTTTATTAATAAGAACTTTTAAGGTTCATGCTACAGTAGAGGATGGGCTAGGTTCTTTTGTTGCATTCATTGATGAATTAACTATCAAGGGTGTATGCCACAGCTTGCCTGTGGAGGCCAGAGAACAACACTCAGGCATCGGTTGTCCCCTTCCACTATGTGGGTCACAGGGGTTGAACCCAGGTTCAGTCTTGGCGGCAAACGTTTTCACTCACCCAGCTACCTCAGCACCCTGCTGCTGAGTGCCTTTGGGCTTCACCAGTTTTGTAACATCCAGCATTAAGTCGGCCCATCCACCTGTCCATGTCCATATCCATCTGTTTCATAGCTGTTTGCACTGAAAACTTAGGATCAGCCATGTCTCACACTGAGCTATGCAAATCTCCAGACAGCTTCAATATCATGGTAAGCTGTCAGTGAGTGGGCCCGTGAATAGCTGTGTCAGCAAATGAACCAATGAAAGATGGTGTGAGTGAAGGCACTGGAGAGACACCCACCTTAGCCTTTTGCTCTATCACTCTTCCAGGCCCTCTTGCTTGTCTCTGTGTACATGCATGGGTGTTCTGTAGGTGCCATCTTTTCCTTTTCTCAAATAGGGCCTCTCACTGGCCTAGAACTTATCAAATATGTTAGCCTGGGCAGCTTGCTAGCCCCAGTCGTCTGCCCATTTCCACTTCCCCAGCTCTGGGATTGTGAGAAGGCACCACCAACCTAGCATTTTCCACAGGAGTTCTGGGGACTCAAACCAGGTCCTCTGCAAGCACTTTACTGCCCAAGCTATGTCCCTTTGCAATCTCCCCTTTGGCCCAGTAGTGCTTTTCTGTCAAGATCCTCTACCATAGAAGACTGGAGTTAGAGAACCTCAGGCCTGGTAGTCTAAAACCCATGTCCCTCCCTAGCTGAGAAGTCGTGGTAGAAGCAGGCGAACATTCGCCAAGTCCCATTTTTCCTTCTAGACACCGACCTGAGCTACACTTTTCAGCCCTCTTGCATTTGTGTGGGGTCATGGATCAGAATTCCAGCCAGCAGATGGCAAAGAGGAGTGGTTTTGCCACTCTGCAGCCACGCACACTACCTGTGGTGAGCTCCTACCTCTGGATATCGAGGAAAGAGCAAGTGGCTCCAGAGATAAGCAAGACCGAGCCACAGCGGAAAGGAGTTTGGATCACTAAGAGGCCATGCGGATCGGCTCCTCCCCCATCCAGCCTTGAACTGTCAAGCAGGCTTTCCATGAGCATGAAATTAACCTAAACCCCAATCACCATTACCTTTGCAACTGATGGGGTCGGACCTGTTGCCCTCATAAAACAGCTTCAACTCCGGGGTCTGCTTGATGCCAAACTCCCGCTTAAGCTCCGTCTGCACAGTGATGTCCACTTTGCCAAAGCCCAAGCCATTCTTGCCCTTGCCGACGATCTCCGAGGCTTTGCCCAGCTCCTCAGCCAGCTTCCTGGACTGCTTCGAGGATGGATTGTCTGAAAGAACCAGTATGAAGATAGACTACAGAGTCCCGCTCCCTCGTACCCCTCTGGTCTTTGTTTGTCCTGGGAGCTCCTGGTTCTTCCTGTGTTCACAGCTAAGGAGTAGGTTTCAGAAATGTGACAGGAGATGAGACAAATGGGTCATAAAATGGGACAATTTGGGAGATGACCAGAATCAAATGAAATTAATTTAGCAGTCAGTTACATGGTGTTTAGTATTTTCTGAGGGTTTTACAGGCACTAAGTCTATTGTCCCTTTCAATAATCTTATGATGTAAATGTTATTATTTTATCTCAGTTTTATAGATGGGGAAACTGAGGCACAACAGAACCATATACTTATCCGAGGCCCTGATAACAGAATGTACTCAAGCAGGCTGCAGAACTCCTGGTTTGTTTGTTTTTTTTTTTTAAACTCTCACTAGGCATGTAAAAACACTTAGATTAATGCCTGCCACATAAAAAGGACATAGTACATTTTAATTGCTATTGTTATTAATGATGTAAATTTTTCTTTGGTTAGGAGGAGGTGGGAATGGGGGGTGGGCTGGGGGGAAGGGGGGGGGGGGGGGGGGGGGGAGAACAAGGGAATCGGTGGCTAATATGTAGAACTGAATGGTATTGTAAAAAATAAAATAAAATAAAGACTTTAAGGGCAAGCGATGTGGCTCATTTGCGCCATCTGGTGGAATATTTTGGAACTAAGCAGTCATTGCACCCCCTCCTGCTGTGACTGGAAACTCTCTCAGACAAAGGTGGGTGAGGTGTGAGGAGCAGGTGGGTAGGTTACACTGTATGCTCACTCCCCTCTCTGACCCAGCCACCTTGGGAAGAGGTAGCTAAAGAGACCCCGGCACTCTATTAAAGTGTCTGATATTCTGGAATCCTTGGTTGTTCACATAGCTGGGTAGTGAGGTGAGGTAGGTAGGGGCTTCTTACTGAAAACAACCTGGGAGACCTGACTTTGGCCATGGGGATGGGCTGTTCTAGCTGGAGTGGGAGGAGCCAAAATAGCAAACCTCCTGATGACATTGCCAGGTTTCAGGTCTTTGCTGCCACATGTCCAAGACTGGTATGCTGTCAGGGCTGGGGGAAATGGATTCTCTGTTAAGCCAGAATGTTTTATCCTTTCCAAACCTCTTGTCCATCTGGAGCACTTGGAGAGAGTGCAGGTCACCTCCCGGTTGTGGGCAAGGCCACATCTGACAGATATGCTTCATAAAGCTCAGCCAGGGAAGCTGGGCCCAAGGACAGCTGGTGCTGCCTCAGTTGCCAGTCACTGGCTCAGCAGTGGAACCTGAGTGGGAGTGATCATTCTCATTAAAGTCCCCACACGTGGGTGGGAAGCGAAGACTTTCTGCCTCCCTCACAGATCGATGCTTCATCACCATCACCACCTTCAGTACACGTCTCCATCACCAGGAGCAAGCTCTGGCCTCTTTGCTAGTCACTCTGCTCTGTGGCTTCTCCCAGCTTCCCTGAGGACCTGGCCATGCTGGGCTCATGGTTGCTGAGTTTATGAATGCATATGCTCAGACAAGAGAGGCATTGGAATGGTTGTCAATAGTGGAGCATTTAAGAGATTCCATACGCATCCCAAGAGTTCTGGGGTGTCTGAAATAAAGGTAAGGGAGACTGTGTTGCCACAGCCATAGACCTCTCACACTTCTATCTCATCCCACCCCCTCCTTTCTCCATAGCACTTTTAGCCACAAGACACACCACATAAGTCACTTCTGGATCTGCTTAGCATTTGTCTCTCCTCTCCTGCCTGTGAGTTCCAGGAAGGCCATGTAGTTTACCACTCATTCCTCAGGACTGAGAATACATCTGGGGCATACCACGCACTCCATAAATACTTATGAATAAGCAAGTACATCTTCTGAAGATCGGTGCAGTGGTGTAGGATGGGTTGAGCAGCAGTTTGGGTGGAAGGCTGGGTTTTTTAATTCATACCAACTGTGTGACTCTAGGCAAATTATCTAACCTTTTTGAGACTTGTTTCACGAGTGAGACAGGAACCATGGTACTAAGTTCAATATTTGCAATGCAGGTGTTTGATAAATGTCCATTAAAATCAATACTGCCATAGTTAAAAACATGACAGCTGTCATCAACAGCTCATCACCACAGTCATCATCCCCATCAGCATTTCCATAACAACCACCATCATCATCTATTATCACTATTTCCATCAACATCATCATCATGATCTTTATCATCATTACCATGATCTCCATGATCATCATCTTCGTCTTCATCGGCCTCACTATCTCTATAATTATCTCTATTCTGTATCAGTTATGCTTTTTCTGCTATAACTAAAAGCACTCTGACCAAAAGCAACTTGTGAGAAAAACTACTTGCCTTATACTTCCGGGTCATAACCCATCATTGAGGGGAGTCAGAGCAGGAACTGAAACAGGAACCAAGTCATAAACCATGGAGAAATGCTGCTTACAAGCTTGCCAAGCACCACCTGTCCAAGGAATGGCAATACATTCCACAGTAGTTTGAGCCCTCCTGTATCAATTAATAGTTAATACAGTACCTTAGAGCCAGGCCCACAGACCAACATGACCTAAGCAATTTCTCAACTGAGGCTTCTCCTTTCAGATGACTCTAGGCTAAGTCAAGTTGGCAATCAAAGCTAACCTGGACAGTTATCACCATTGCCATTATTATATCTATCATCATCACCATCTCTGTTATTACCTCCATCATCACCAATTATCATCATTATCCCAGTCCTAATGACCATCTTCATCATGATCACTATCTATACCTACTGTAATCCCAAGACAGATTCTTGCCACCTTTGCTTTAGGGACAAGTGGCAAATGGCCCTAATGACAGCTACTAATCTTTTCTTGATCACTTTCTACCAAAAATAGCCTTTCCTTCTCTCTTTGACTCATTCAAGTTAATTGTCACAGTGAAAATGAGGATCCAAAGAAAATATCATTCATTCATTCATTCACTTGACATGTGTGGAGACCTACTATGTTCCAACAGTGTCAGATCCAGGGATCAAGACATGGTAAGGTTTGTGCCCTGACCCCATGGAGCATGCAAGTTTAGAAATGCTTTTCATATGATGTGACAAATGCTCCTAGAAGGAAGCCTAAGAAGATGGGGAAAGACTCCTACCCAGTCTAAATGGGGGGAAAAGCTTCCTCACACAAAACTTAAACTCACAGCCCAAGTGCAAAAGTGAAGGAGGGATGCTACAGAGCAAAGTGCATGAGGAAAACCTAGAGATGTGAGCCAGAATATTACATTCTGATGACTAGAGCTGCATTCTAGAAGCCAGTCTCTCTGAACACTTTACAGAGAACACATTGGAAAGAGCATGAAATCCATGGAGGAGCCTACCTCAGGTCTCAGGTGCAGAATTGTGAGAATGGAACAGAGGCAGTGACGGAGGGTGTGGAGAGAGCTGGGAAAAACAGAGTTTGAGATGAAGAACCCCATAGGATACGGAGACACATTCTTTATGAGGCTACATCAAATTTGGGGATGACCTTGAGGTTTCTGACTTTGACATTGGGTGCTTGATGGTGTCATCAGTGCACACAGGATGTTAGAAGAAACAGATGGTCAGAACCAAATCCCAAAACCTGAAGTTTGTTTTAGATGCAGGCAGCATTTGAGACCTGAGAAAGAAAGGTCTCACCGAGCATTGACCTTGAGTTCTGGAGTCATCAGAAGGATGAGAGACTGGCCAAAAGGAGTTGAGAGTCATTGAGATGCCCTCTGAAAACTCTCCTGTATAAAAAACCCCTTTACCTTTTAGGAAAACATTTATAATCCTTCCCCCAAGACGATTTTCCCAGAGCCCACTTTAGAAGGCCTACCAGACTTCAAAAATTCATTTTGAATTCAATTGTGTATTGACAAAATCAATGATGGAAACGTAATGAGTTTCATTTAGAGTCTCTTTTCGATGACAGAAATCTCTGCTGGTGTGAAGGGAAGTATTCAAATACTTTGTATTGTTCATATTAGTTGCTATCAGAGTAATTAAAAATGTAAAAGCAGGAGCTAAATGTGTTGCCTCCTGGTAGAAGGTGAGAGAGAGAGTGAGAGAGAAAGAGAGAGAGAGAGAGAGAGAGAGAGAGAGAGAGAGAGAGAGAGAGAGAGAGAGAGAGAGAAACTTGGCCTTCCACTGAGATAAAAACAGCTATGAGTGAACAGAACTTTGCATTCTTATGGGGACAGGCCTTTCCCCAGCTGTGAGTACCAACAGTATTTTTGTGTTTTTCTATGCATTTGATAGTATATAGAACTCCTGTGGTGCCCAAAATCAATGAGACTAACATCACCCTTCATTGTCAAAGTTGGATACTCACGGAAAATCACCATTAGGAAACGGGTCTCATTCAGTGTCTGAGTCAGGCCTGCAGGAGTCAGCACCATTAAGTTATGATCCTCCAGGATGTGCACAGGCCGGGAAATGTTGATGCTGGCGTCTATCCCTGGTGAGCCAAGGACCTCAGAGAGGCAAACAGCCACCATCAGCAGTAGTGTCCAGAGCAGTTCCATGGCTGGCCTGGAGGGGGTAGTAGAGGACACAGAGCTCTTCTTACACCTTCTGTACCTGCACCCTTCCTTCTGCCTGTGGGGAAAGAGTAAGGAGCAGGGCTCACTCTTCAATGCACACAGTGTGGTAGCAGTCCTACAGCAAAAGACAGGTTGTCTGGCCAACCTCAACCCCTGGGCACTGACTGCATAAGGGAAGTTAGAACAGCTCCCACTCACCAAGGCCTGGAATCAAAGAGGCTGTTGCAGCCCACTGTTTTCCCAGCCATTTGGTGAGAACTTGGCAGAGATGAGTCCCACTCCAGAACCCCAAAGCGAGCCTCTGACTGGTCCCCTCCCACAGCCCCCTTGACAGATACTGATGCTGCTTCTTGCTCTTCCAACTCTGCCCAGCCCACTGCCTTGTAATATACACTGTATTTGGCCTTTGAAATGTTCTCAAGAGTACAGACTGGACTACATAGTGAGTTCCAGGCCAGCCTGTGCTACATGGTGCGATACTGTCTCAAACAAACAGCAACAACACAAATTTCAAGTAAAAAATAAAGATCTATCTTATGATCCCTCCGAGGAGAAAACTGCTCATTGGTAATGAATCCCCACTAATGTTGAAAATACCTATTGCATATTTTTAAACAAATACAATCAGATTATACATATTGTTGAGTGCTCAATGCTCTTTCCTTTTTGTTAATTTTTTCATTTATTTTATATACCAACCACAGTTCTGTTTCCTCCTCCCACCTCCCATCTACCCCCCATCCACTCCTCTGTCTCCCTTCAGAAAGGGGCAGGCCTCCCATGGGAGCCAACAAGGCATGGCATACCAAGTTGAGGCAGAACAAAGCTCCTCCCCCTGCATCAAGTCTGGGTGAGGCTTCCCATCATGAGGAATTGGTTCCAAAAAGCCAACTCAAGTGCCAGGGACAAGTCCTAATCCCACTGCTAGGGTCCCCACAAACAGACCAAGCTACACAACTGACACCCACATGGAGAGGGCCTAGGTTGGTCCCATGCAGGTTCCCTAGCTGTCCATCTAGAGTCCGTAAGCTCCCATGAGCTCAAGTCGGCTGTCTCTGTGGGTTTCCCTGTCATGATCTTGAACCCCCTGGCTCATACAATTTCTCTTCCCTCTCCTCAACAGGACTTCTGGAGCTCCACTCAATGCTTGGCTGTGGATCTCTCCATCTGCTTCCATCAGTTACTAGATGAAGGCTCTCTGATGACAGTTAGGGTAGTCACCAATCTGATTACAGGAAAAGGCCGGTTCAGGCACCCTCTCCACTGTTGCTAGGAGTCTTAGCTGGGGTTGTCCCCATGGACTCCTGGGAGTTTCTGTGGTACCAGGTTTCTCCCTAACCCCAAAATGCAGCCCCCATCAAGACATCTCTTTCATCGCTCCCACCTCTATCCCATTCCCAACCCACCCAACCTGATCCCTCATGTTCCCATCCTCCCCCACACCCACCCACCCACAGTTTACCCAGGAGATCTCTCGTATTTCCCCTTCCCAGGGAAATCCATGCATCCCTCTTTAGGCCCTCCTTGTTACCTAGCCTCTCTGAGGCAGTGGATGGTAGCCTGGCTGTTCTTTATTTTACAGATAATATCCACTTATGAATGAGTACATACCATGTTTGTCTTTCTGGGTCTGGATTACCTCACTCAGGATGATTTTTTTTCTAGTTTTATTTATTTGTCTGCAAATTTCATGATGTCATTGTTTTTTTTTTTAACCACTGAGTAATACTCCATTGTGTAAATATACCAATTTTCTTTATCCATTCTTTGGTTAAGGGGCATCTAGGTTGTTTCCAGGTTCTGACTGTTATGAATAAATGCTGCTATGAACATAGTTGAGCGAGTGTTCTTGTGGTATGTTTGAGCATCCTTTGGATATATGCCCAAGATTGATATGGCTGGGTCTTGAGGTAGATTGATTCCCAATTTTCTGAGAAACCACCATATCAATTATTGATTTCCAAAGTGACTGTAAAAGTTTGCACCCTAGTGGAGAAGTGTTCCCCTTACTCCATATCCTCTCCAACATAGGCTGTCATTAGCTTTTTTTTTTTATCTTAGCTGTTCTGACAGGTGTAAGATGGGTATCTCAGAGTCATTTTGATTTGCATTTCTCTGATAGCTAAGGATGTTGAACAATTCTTTACGTGTATCTTGGCCATTTGAGATTTTTCTGTTGAGAATTCTCTGTTTAGATCTGTACCCTATTTTTTAATTGGGTTATTTGACATTTTGATGTCTAGTTTCTTGAGTTCTTTATATATTTTGCAGATCAGCCTTTTGTCAGATGTGGGGTTGGTGTAGCTCTTTTCCCATTCTGTAGGCTGTCGTTTTGTCTTATGGACAGTGTCCTTTGCCTTACAGAAGCTTTTCAGTTTCAGGAGGTCCCAATTATTAGTTGTTGATCTCAGTGTTATATTCAGGAAGTTGTCTCCTGTGTCAATGAATTCAAGGCTACTTCCCACTCTCTCTTCTATCAGGTTCAGTGTACTGGATTTATGTTGAGGTCTTTAATACACTTGTATTTGTGTTTTGTGCACGGCAATAGATATGGATCTATTTGCATTCTTCTACATGCCAACATCCAGTTATGCCAGAACCATTTGTTGAAGATGCTTTCTTCTTTCCATTGTATAAATTTGGCTTCTTTGACAAAAATCAGGTGTTCATAGGTGTGTGGATTTAAGTCAGGGTCTTTGATTCAGTTCCATTGATCATTCTGTTTGTTTTTATGCCAATAACAGGCTGTTTTTATTACTATAGCTCTATAGCAGAGTTGAAGTCAGGGATGTGATGCCTCCTGAAGTTCCTTTATTAAACAGGATTGTTTTAGTTATCCAGGGTTTTTTGTTTTTCCCTATGATGCTGAGTCAGTACTCAACTCTTTCAAGGTCTGTGAAGAATTGTGTTGGAATTTTGACTGTTATTGCATTGAATCTATAGATTACTTTTGGTAAGATTGATTTTTTACTATGTTAATCCTACTAATCCATGTCAATGCTCTTTTCTTAACCCTGAATCATCTGGAAAATTTAAAGGACATGACTGATACCCCACCTCAGCCAAACTCAGATTAATTCAGAATTACTCAGGATGGGACTGGTCTTAGTTATAGTTATTGCTGTGATGAAACACGATGACCAAAAGCAAGCTGGGGAGGAAAGGGTTTATTTGACTTACACTTCCATATCACTGTTCATCATCAAAGGAAGTCAGGACAGGAACTCAAACAGGGCATGACCCCAGAGGCAGGAGCTGATACAGAGGTCATGGAGTGGTGCTGCTTACTGACTTGCTTTCCATGTCTTTCTCAGTCTTTCTTATAGAATCCAGGACCACCAGACCAGGGTGGCCCCACTCACAATTGGCTGGAGCCTCCCCTATCAGTCACTAGTTAAGAAAGTGCCCTAAAGGCCTGACTATAGCCCAATCTTATTGAGGTATTTTCTCAATTAAGACTCCTTCTCTTCTTGTTGTTTCAAGTTGTTATAAAACTAGCCAGGCCAGGACCCAAATGTTTATGTACTTCAAATGTTCCCAGATGGCTCTTCACTTGTTGTTGTTTTAGCTCTTTACTTGGGAAATTTTGAACACATACAAACTAGGGAAAATGGCACTATGTGTCCTCAAGACACTCATTCCTAAGGTTCATAGCACCACAAATTATTCCATTTTAGTCTTATAAACTCTCTGCTGAGTTACTGTGAAGCTCATCTCTCGGGCATTCAATATATCACCTATAAATAGTTCAATGTGAATTTATAAGTGATAAGGAATTTTTAAAAGTATCATTATCATATTTAATGAAATAATAACATCTTTGTATCATCCACTATCTAGGAAGTGTACAAATTTTCTGGATAATCTCATGAATTTTTGTATGTGTATTGTGTGTGTATGTAGTATTGTACATATATGTGTGAATGTGTGGGTGGGTGCAAGCTATCATTTGTATGTGAAGGTCAGAGACACAGCCTCAGGTGTCATTCCTCACTTTCTACCTTGCTTAAGGCAATTATTCTATCTGCTTCCAAAGCCCCAGGTCTACATCATGGAGAACAGACCTTACTAGCTGGTAAGACAAGCTCACTATCTTAGCCAGTGTCCCATTGCTGTGAAGAGACACCATGACCATTCCAACTCTTATAAAGAAAACATTTATTTGGGACAGGCTTACAGGTTCAGAGGTTTAAGTCCATTATCATCATAGTGGGGAGCAAGATGTAGGCAAACATGGTGTTGGAGAAGTAGCTGAGAATTCTACATCTTGATCCACAGGCAACAGGAAGAGAAAGCCTCTGTGCCTGGCTTGAGCTTCTGAAATCTCAAATCCCCCTCCCCCAGTGACACACTTCCTCCAGCAAGACCACACCTCCTAATCCTTTCAAATAGTTCCACTCCTTGATGACTAAGCATTCAAATACATAAGTCTATGGGAGCCATTCTTATTCAACCACCACACTCTACTCCCTGGCCGTCATAGGCTTGTAGCTATCATAATGTAAAAGTACATTCAGTCCAACTTCAAAAGTCTCCATGATTGATAACAGTCTCAATACTATTTAAAAGTCCAAAGTTCAAAGTCTCTTCTGAGACTCATGGCAATCTCTTAACTGTAACCTCTTGTAAAATCAAAATCAAAAAAAGCAGATCACACACTTTCAACATAAAATGGCACAAAATATACAATACCATTCCAAAAAGGTGGAAAAGGAGTACAGTGAGAAAATACTGGACCAAAATAAAACCAAAAACCAGCTGGCAAATTCCCAACTCTGCATCTCCATGTCTGATATCAAAGAGCTCTTCAGATCTCCAGTTCCTTTCAGCTTTGTTGATTGCAACACATGTCTCTCTCTTGGGCTGGTTCCACTCACTGTTAGTAGCTCTTCATGAAAAGTATTGAACAGCTCTGGCATCTCCAACATCTTGGGGTATCTAACACAATCCAGGCTTCATCTTCACAGCTTCACACAAAGGCCTCTCTGAGCCTCCATGCGGGGACACCCCTGACATGTGCCTGGCCTCAGTGGCTTTCCTTACTCTAGGGGAAGGTTCCATAATGCCTTTCCTCTGTCCTTGACTCTAAAGCCAGAACCACATGGCCAAAATTGTCAAGTTCTGCTGTTTGATGGGGCTAGAACTTGGCCCCCTCATTCAAACATTTTCATCAACTTTCTGAATCCAGTGGTTTCTTTCACTGCTTAAGCTTTTCTGTAATTCCTTTTCATAAGTTGGAAGCTTAGCTGGATGGGGCCTTGCCCTGAAGTCACCACTCCCTTTATTTCTTAATCTGTTTATCTCCTAGAACACAGGACTTAGCTTCATTATACTACCTGATGTTCCTTTTCTCCTCAAACTGTACATTTTGTATTTTTTTCTTTTTCAGCTTGCTCCTTTTCATTATAGATCTGCAAAAGACTGACCAGTAATAACCAAGTGATACAGTCAATACTAAGCTGTCTTAAAATCTCCTCTGCCAGTGCCATTAATCCAAAACTCTTCAATTTAGCCTCAGGCAGATTTTACGGACAAGGGCAGAAAGCAGCTGCATTCTTTACCAAAATATCACAAGAACAGTCTCTAGGCCATTTACTAATATAATATTCTTCTCCTCTGAAACTTCTTGAGTTGGGCCCCCATACTCCATATCACCCTCAGAAACACTGTCTTCCATGCTTCTACTAGGATGGCCCATTAAGCCCCACTTAACGCATTCAATTGCTTTCCTAATCCAAAGTCCCAACAAGCAGCATGGTTAGGCCTGCTACAACAATATCTCAGTCCCTGGTACCAACTTCTATTTTAGTTGGGACTTTTATTACTGTGAAGAGACACTATGACCACTGTAACTCTTATAAAGGAAAGCATTTAAATGGGGCTTGCTTACAGTTTTAGAAGTTTAGTCTATTATCATCATGGAAGGGAGCTTGGCAGCACACAGGCAGACATGGTGCTAGAGAAGTTGAGAGTTCTATATCTCAATCCACAGCCAGCAGGAAGAGAGAGGGCCACTAGGTCTGGCTTGGGCTTTTGAAATTTTTGAAAGCCCACCCCCAGTGACACACTTCCTCCATCAAGGCCACACCTACTAATCCTTTCAAATAGTGCCACTCTCTGGTGACCAAGCATTCAAATCTATCAGCCTATGTGGGTCATTCTTATTCAAACCACCACACTCACCATCATCAGCCTTCACCATGTCAACCTTGCTGTCTCATTCATTCATTCCCTGTCTTACTTAGGGCTTCTGTAGCTGTTAAGAGACACCATGACCATGCCAACTATTATAAAGGAAAATGTTTAATTGGGGCTGGTTTACGGTTCAGAGATTTAGTCCATTGTCATCATGGCGGGAAGTATGGTGGCACTGAGGCAGATATGGTGCTGGAGAGGTAGCTGAGGGTTCTACATCTGGACCCATAGGCAGTAGGAAGAAAGAGTAACACTGAACCTGGCTTGAACATTTGAAACCCAAAATCCACCCCCAGTGATACACTTCTCACAACAAGGCCACACCTACTTTAACAAAGCCATACCTCCTATTAGTGCCACTCCCTATGAGCCTATGGGGACCATTTTTATTCAGACTACCACATTCATTCATTCATTTGTGTTAGAATTCCTAGCCACTCCCCTAGCTACATGACCACGCATGTGCTGTCCAGTAGCCAGGCAAGATGCTTAGTCATCCTAGGACCTTACGTCCTACATAATCCATGCGCTATGTGATCACATAATCTGCATGAAGCATGGTCACGTAATCTATGTGCATGCAAGGCATAGCTACATAAGCCCATATGCACATGTGTGGGGGGAACCTATAAAAGTGGGTTCCACCCCTCCTTCCCTCTCTTCCCGCACAGTCATCTCGTAGGTCTATGCATAACCCTTCTATTCCCTCCCCTTAATAAACTGTTATAGTGGGTTTTGTTGTGCCTCATGGCTTCTCTCACATGGTAAAAAGTGCTGCTTAATAAATAACACTGGTGCTGAGACAAAGTGGGCCCTCCCAGTGCCCTGCACCCAGGACCCTGTACCGGGGTTTGCTCTACCTACAACTGCCCACTTTTCCATTTCCCTGGCCACCAGAATGCTTCACACAACACTGGCTGCTTTGATTGGTGAGTTTTACCTTTACCAGCCAGCATAAACAGTTCCCTGGACCTGTGGGAACAACCATAGATCATCTGGCATCCTTCTGGTATCCTAGGGACTGGGGAAACCCCATCCACAGCCCTCATCAGCTACAGTTGACCCCCATCGCAGGTTTAAATCTCTAGCTATTTCCCATGACTGAGGTCTGAGGACGAGGGTCTGAGATATCATTCTCGCTGTCAGCCCCTCGTCCTCAGGCTGCATATACCCTGGCCCTCATTCTCTCACTTGCCGAAGACTTGAATGACTTGTGCCAAACACCGATCCTCGCTTGATCTCAGGGATGCCTGAGATTGTAGCCCTTAGATTATGTTTGTTTTTTTATTTCTATTTTTTATTTTTTTCTCTTTGCTGCAGCCATGGGAAACAAGGCTTCCAATCCTATTAGTCCCACCTCTCCTCTGGGATGTCTTCTAGAAACTCAAGCCTCTCAGCTTAATGCCTTACTTAAAAACCTCTAAGCTTGTCTGCCTGTGCACTAAAAAAAATGGCATAAATATCCCTTAGATAACAATAAAAAACGGCCACCTAATGGCTTGCTGAACCCCAGTATTTTACAGGAATTATCTGACTTCTGCCAGTGAATGGGCAAATGGAGAGAGTTACCTTACATCCAAGCTTTTTTTTTTTTTTTTTAAAGATTTATTTATTTATTATGTATACAGCATGTCTGCCTGCAGGCCAGAAGAGGGCACCAGATCTCATTACAGATGGTTGTGAGCCACCATGTGGTTGACTGGGAATTGAACTCAGGACCTCTGGAAGAGCAGTTGGTGCTCTTAACCTCTGAGCCATCTCTCCAGCCCCCAAGCTTTTTTTTTAACCTCAGCTCTAAACCCTCTTTTCTTGATTCCTCTCTCCTGCCCACACACTCCTAGCTGTGCAACCTGAACCTGAGGAATCTCTGACTACTGCTCTGGACCCTGCCAATGAACCTCCATCTATCTGACCTCCCGATCCTGCTCCTCAGACATCTGCCCCTAGGCATCGGCTCCTCCTCTAGCCTCCTCCTCCTCTCCAATATCAGGCTGCTCCAACCACCCAACTCTGGCTCCAATCTTGCTCCTCCTGTCACTCATTCTTGAGCTGCTAAGAAACCTGATTCTAGGCATGCCAACCTGGCAACCATTCTTCCTTTGTGAGAGGTGGCCAGGGTGGATGGATGGGTTAATGTTCATGTCCCTTTCTCTCTCTCAGAAATTTCTCAGAAAAAAAAAAAAACTGGGCTCTTATACCTCTAATTCTGCTTCCTTTATTAAACAATTCCAATATATTACTCAATCTTATAGCCTCATCTTTCATGATATATATAGGATACTTTCTAACAACCTACTTCCTGAGGATTGCAGATGAGTTTGGGAGCAGGCTAGGATACATGCAGACGAGGTTCATCAAACTAATGCTGCCCAACCACCTGGGGCTGAGATGGTTCCCAATCAGGACCCATATTGGGATTACAATACCCCATGTGGCTCTCTAGCTAGGGATAGGTTTATAACCTGCCTCCTGGCAGGTTGTTTGTAAGGCTGCCCTCAAACCAGTAAACAAAGAAAAGCTAAAAACAAATTCAAGATAAAGAAGAAAATCCGTCTCATTTTTTTAGAATGGCTTACAAAGGCTCTCTTACAATATACTAGTGTAGATCCTGAGAGCACAGAGGGCAGACAGCTCCTTATGACCCACTTTGTCTTGCAAAGCTCCCCCAACATTAGGGCTAAACTTAAACATTTGGAGAGAGGGCCTCTGACTCCACAGGCAGAAGTCTTAGCGATGGCATTTAAGATGTACCATGGATGAGATGAGAAAGCCTGTAAACAGAACTACCAAATTCTGGCACACCCTATCTGACCAGCCACCTGAAGGCCTTCAGGTCCCTGTTTTAGATGTGGTAGAGAAGGCCACTGGGCACGTGCCTGCCCTGCCCCATGCACGTCCAAGTGCCACCAAGAGGGATACTGGTCAGCTGACTGCCCCCAAGCACCTAGTGGCATGGGAACATCGATTGAAGACCACTCTCCAGCTGATCTCCTAGGCTTGGCGATGGATGAGGATTAAAGGTGCTCAGTTCCCAGCCTGACCAGTCATCTCTCACAGGGAACCGAGGATAGCCATTACAGTATCAGGGTGATCTATTTCCTTCTTTTTGGACACCAGAGCCACTTACTCAATCCTGAGGGGGTTTTGTAGTCCCATCCCTCCTTCTTGTCTCCATATTGTCAGGGTAGAGAGACAGCCTTACCCACCTCACCAGACCTCACCACTTAATTGTATTTCCATGGGTATCCCTCTCACCCACACATTTTTAGTTGTGCCAACCTGCCCTGTGCCCCTAATGGGAAGAGGTTTTCTAGCTAAGGTAGGACTTTTATTTCACTTGCTCCTCCCATTTGCCTTACCCCAGACTCATCAGCAGCGCCTCTCCTTCTCCTCCTAGCCACCTAGACTACTAGCTCTAACATTTCATTTCCCTTGCCAGCCTCTCAGGTAGACCCCAAAGTCTGGAACACCCAGAACCCTTCTATTGCTAGACACCATCCCCCTATTATTATCTGGTTGCAGGACCCTACCAGGTACATTACCCAAGCTCAGTACCCTCTCTCCCTCCTGAGCCTTAGGGGACTTAAGTCTATTATTTCTGACCTTCTCAGAAAAAAAGCTACTTCGCCCAACCTCTTTGCCTTTTAACACCCCCATATTTTCAGATAAAAAACCTAATTGATAATAATAATAATAATAATTAAAAAATTAAAAGCATGTTCCAGCTCTCTCTCTCTCTCTCTCTCTCTCTCTCTCTCTCTCTCTCCCTCTCTCTCTCATACTAACCAATAAAATTCTGATAGCCAAGTACTAAACATTATAATATCATGGCTACCAGCTCAAGATTTTAAATTCCCTATGGCTGTTTCTTAGTATGTTTAAAAATTCTTCTGAGCTCCAGAGCCAGCTTGAATCTACCTGACAGGTCAGATCCACTTCAGATAAGTATAATTCAAACTTTCCTGGTCCTGGGACCCCCCTCCCTCTCTCTGGGACTCCTCTGGGACCCCCCCCCCAGGTAAATTTTTTTCTAAACTTACCTCTTCTGCCTTTCTAGCACCTTGTCAGACCCAAACAGTCAGATCCAAGTGGTGATGGGCAATTCCACAGGGTCCGAAGCAGCAAAAGGTGATGGACGATTCCCAAAGCAGCGGAGGACAATCAACTGGCTCAGGAAGTCCAGCTACCTCAAAAGCCTCCTTCCCTACCTGTAAAAATTCACTGACACCCATCGAGCCAGCTGGGAGCAATTTCAGGAGACACAGCATCCCCATTCCTGCTCACCCACCATATTTTATAAAAAAAAATAAAGAGTCTAGAATGTTAGAATTCCTAGCCACTCCCCCAGCTACATGACTGTGCATGTGCTGTCCAGTAGCCAGGCAAGATGCTTAGTCATCCTAGGGCCTTACGTCCTACATAATCCATGTGCTGTGAGATCACGTAATCTGTGCATAGTGTGGTCACATAATCTATGTGCATGCATGGCATAGCTACGTAAGCCCATATGCGCATGTGCAGGGGGAATCTATAAAAGTGGGTTCCACCTCTCCTTCCCTCTCTTCCTGCACCATCATTCCATAGGCCTGCGCACACCCCTTCTATTCCCTTTCCTTAATAAACTCTTATAGTGGGTTTTGTTGTGCCTCGTGGCTTCTCTCGCATGATAAACAGCGCCACTTAATAAATAACATTGTGCAACTTAATAAATATAGTTAGTTCACTCACTAAGTATTTTTGAGGTCATGATGCACGCTGCCTTCCCTTCTAAGCACAGAAGTGAACAGAACAGACTAGAGTCTTTGTGTTCTGCTGGGAAACAAGCAGATAAGACAAAGAGGAGAAGGCTGAGAAGGGCTGAGGGACAAAAGCCGGTAAGAAAGATTGAAAAATGATGGAGGAAGGGGACAGTTCAGCATTTAAAGCAGGGTGATGGTAGAAACCTTTGTTCAGGGAACACAGGGCTAAAGCAAACAAATAAATGAACTGTTTACACTCTCTAGGAGTGAAGAAGAAGTAGTCCCTATTCCAAGCCGTCACTTCGGCCCCTCTTGCTCTCTCTATTGAGAGTCCCTTAAAACCCAAGCTTCCTCTATGTCATCTCTGGGAGATCCTCAACCTGTGCACCCATGCTGGCACTGTGCCCCCAGTTATCCTCTGCCTGTGCCTTGCCCATTCGTTTACCTGGGTGTGGACCTCATTCTTTCTGTACCTGTCTGTTTCTGTGGCTGGAATCCTTTTGTGGGCCCTGCTGGTGCCCTCTCACCTAAACACCTCTCACCTGCTCAGTTCTAAAATTCCAAGCTCAGATTCAATGTCAGTCCCCACTTCAGGGGAAAGTAACTGGAATGGGAACCTCCTTGATAAGAATAGCTGACACTAAAGGGGTGTTCCCAAGCAGCCCTTTTGTAGGATTTTGTCCATCAGGATTCCATAAGACCCCCATATTCCAACCACCATGGGCTCTTATCCAGACCATATAATGCTTGATGGTCTTCTATTTTTTGTAGTCCTCAATCCCTGACACACATACAGCAGTCAAAGACCTCCATTTTTAGTATGAAATAGACCAAGTTGCTTCTCTTTATGGATGGGTTCCTGTGATCTACCAGTATGAATCATCCAAAATGTGCGTTATTCTCTTGGGTCCAGGGCTTCTAGACCTTGTCCTTAATGCCCTGTGACCTTGGTCCCTTCCCCACTCTACTCTAGGACTTTGACTCTGCCTACAACTTGTCTATCTCACCTCTTGAGAGTCTTAGGATCCTTTGGATTCCTACATAGAAGCCCCCTCATGAAAGTACTCACCCATGGGCACCAGGAGCCACCCAGCTCACATACCAGCTATCAGGTGAGGAGGCTTCCAAGGCCACTTGGTCTCTTTCACCTCCACCTGTAGCGCTCTGCCCTCCTGGTCACCAGTGTTTGTTTCATATTTCAGTTTGCTTTTGTTTGCTTGGGTAATGCCTGTTTCATTTTTGAACTTTCTTTTTAAAGACATGGTCCCACTAAGTAGCTGAGGCTGGTCTGGAACTCACTTCGTAGCCCAGACTGATTAGATATTCCTGATCTTCCCACCTTCTCAACTTCCCAAGTGCTGAGATTTGAGATAATACACCACTGCATCTGGATCTTTAAAGTTGTTAAATATAAATGAATAGAATTGTTAGTAGCTGTTCCCCCACCTCCTAGAACCATGCCTGGACCTGTTTTGATGCTCAGTGACAGGTGAGTGATTGGATGGCCTCATTTAATCCCCACAACAATGTCCATGGCCTATTTGAGTGAGTTTTCAATTACCACTACACAGTACAGTTTCCTGGAGGAGTTTCTCACAAGTACTAATGCTTGAGTCCAAACCCAGCAGGTTCTGATTTAATAGGTCTGGGGTAGGGTTATGCTGAGCCTATAAAGCCATTGCACTGACCCTAATGTGTAGCCATCTTAAATATAAGATACGCTCGACAGAAGGAAGGTTACCTGTCAATCAAAGTGGTCTTATTCCACAAGTTCATACCTGCAAGGAGCTGGATTACTCTCCGGCTGTTGGGCTGTAGGGCCACGTTGAGCTGGGGCAGTCAGCTCTGTGGCACTTCAGAGGGGATATGGGAGTCTGAAGAGCAGGCCTTACGTTTCCCCTTGTGATGAGAGCAGGACCTGTCTACTAATGGGTGTTCCCGAGAAATCCAGGGGCAGAAATGAAGTTCCTACTTGAGCACATGGAGGCCACAGCTGCCTCTGAAGCAGTGTTCTGAGTTCTGGGGTTCTAGAGGGCCAGGCTGGGGGGCTGGAGGAGAATGGGCCATTGTTGAGTAAGAGGGGCCTGGCATAGCAGCCCTGCTGAAAGAAGGTACCCATGGTCACCAGGGACAAGAGTTTCTTTGGGGCCAAAAGCCCAACTGGCTGTAGGGTGTAGGGTGTCTACGAATTGGAGTTTGAGTCCCTGCACAATCCTAAGCAGTGTGACCTTAAACATGTTGTTTACTCTTTCTAAGGCTTGGTTTCTTCCACCATTCAATGATGTGGAATTCACTGGATATGGGAAGGGTTAAACAAGCTGAAAGGTGCAAAATGAGCAGCTGAGTGTACTGAAGGCGGCAAGCACCCTCTTCCATCTCCACCGCTACCCGCCTCTCAGTCCTCCCCTCTGCTCTCCTCCCCTCCCCTCCCCTTCTGAAGTGCTGGGGGTCAAACCCAGGGCTTTTCACATACTTAGCAATTACTCTACCTCTTATTTTACCACTGAGCCACACCCCAGGCCTTCTTAGTGCCTTTCCTTGACTGTCCTCCAGACACATCAACCTCCTCCTTCTTCCTCAAATATGATACCCACGCTCCTACCTCAGGGCCTTTGCACTTGCGTTCTCCTCGGTCAGGAAGCTCTTTACCCAGGAATACTCAAGACTCATTCTCTTGACTTCTTCAAGTCAAGTGATGTGTCACTTTGCCAATTAGCCCTTTCCAATCACTTTGTATAAAATGATGGTAGCCTCACCCCCATCTCAGCCATTCATCACCTCCTAAATTACATGCATTTCCTTTGCCTAGCATATGCTAGACACCCAGCAAATACCTGTTAAATAAAAGCTGTTTGTAATGTTAGTATGACATGGTTATGGCCAGAGTTTTCAGCCTTAGATGCCCTAGCTCTTATCAAATACTGACAGAAATAGAGATACTGAAATTATCTCACCCGAAGAGAGCTCACTTGTCATATACCTGAGCATGAAGATCATATCTCTAGAAATTGCTGCAAATTCAGGCATGAATTTACTGCCTAGGGCCAGTAAAGATTCTGTGGCCAAGTTAGATCAGGAAAAAAAGAAGCTACCCTTGTGGAAGTGGGCCAGGTTGACTTGACCAACAAATGAGACATGGGAGGACGGCACCATTAATGCTAGATCCCCTGTGTGAGGTCCAGCATTTTCTCTAGGAGAACCCCTCGTCCCCTTCTAGTGATAAGGAAGATGCTCTGAGGTCCCCCTGTGCTGGAGTTGGGGACTTCACCAGATTAGATTTAATTCTAGAAACAAAAGCAAAACACACCTTTTCATTCCTATAATGTCAGAAATCAGTTTGTACCTATTCCTCATGAAAAGCCCCGGCACAGTATCTGGCAGTGAAAAAAATATTGAATGAATCTTGCTTTTACCACTTCTAAACTCATCGAATAATCATGAACTCCCCCAAATGTCCAGAGTGCAGTTGTCTATGGAGTGCAGAGGATCCCAAACCCACATCCACACAGAGTTCATGTGTGAAGGGGATAAACACAGTGGATTAACTAAAAATATACAGTGTTAGAAAAGTGGTCTGCCCTAGAAAGGAAAAGCTGGCAAGGAATGGTGGTCAAAGGAGGTGTGGGGAAGGATGGCTGAAGGAGACAGTTCTAGTCTGGGGAGAGCCTTGTGGCATTCCAAGTAAGACCTTGACAAACAAGCTTTAAAAAAAAAAAAAAGAAAAGAAAAAAGAAAAGTGATTCTCAACCTGTGGGTCGTGACCCCCTTGAGGTCTCATATCAGCTATCCTGCATATCAGATATTTACATTCATAGCATTCGTAACAGTAGCACAATTACAGTTATGAAGTAGCAATGGAAATAATTTTATGGCTGGGGTCACCACAACACAAGGAGCTGGAAAATTAGGAAGGTTGAGTAGCAGGAAGACATAGGCATGCAGGAACCTTCACAGTGGGAAGTCGGGGACACAAATGAATCTGGGAGCCTCTCAAGCAGGTTCTGGTGACAGCTACACTATCTGCATTTCAATGGCTGGGGATCAGGACGGGTTTTGCTGCTGTTCTCAAGGAAACAGCCTGCTGTGCGCACAAGTCACAATTTTGGCTTTGATCCTTGCAGAAACAGAGACCCTTAGAAGGCTTTTTATCTAATTTCAACAGCTTTATTAGGTAAGATCCAATTCTCTTCTTTTTTTTTTTCCAGCAAATTTATGTAATTGTGCTGCCCTGGCTCCCATCCAAGAGCCATTTCATTAACTCAAAGAATCCGCTCTCATCCTTAGCAAGGCTGCTCATTCACTTTCCATCTTTAAGCTTGGAGATTGGGGGAGGTCTTCAAGTAGAAAACAGATGGGGTCTGGCTTTGTGTCCTTTCTGTTAAAGCAGGGCAAAGTTTTTATTCCAGTTTCAGGCTGTTGGCCAGAATTCCAGGGAGTAAATGTCCTAGTCCTGAGGAGGCCGAGTCCAGGTCAGGGTTCGGTCTTGTAGGCACTGTGTGCCAGGGAACCTGGCAGGGAGCCGCTTTCACTGGTTCACAATGTCCTGACTGGTTGAAAACTGAAACTGCATGTCCCTGGCTGACTTCTAATCCTCTCTCCCGGCTGTGTTTGGGGCTAAAGCTCTGGGTCAAAATCCTTTCTTCAGCCTCGGGGTGAGCTTCTCAGGAGCCTTCAGGTCTGCCCTGCTGCTGAAGAGGAACACAGATACCTTGGATTTTAAAGCAAGGTAACTGAACAAGAAATTCTTCACTGGCAGGTTTCACTTGCCCAGAGGTCTTTGGTGATGAAGCCAAGGATAGGCACAGCATGAGGTGACCTTAGGAAAGTGTGGGAAAGGCCTGGAGATTCTTGAGTTTGGCCACCAAGGAGGGAAGAGCCAAAGGAAAAGGTGTGGGACAGAACACAGGGATGATGTCGGGGATTGCTAAGCCCCAAACCTAGGGTTAGCAGCTACGACAGATCCTGAACTCAGGCTTTTCTGGAAAGTGAGGCTTGGGAGTCACCTTTCCTCTCGTGGAGAGAGTACCATTCTCAGCAGAGTTGTCCATAAGGCTTAATGAAGAGCTTTTTTTATAATTTTTATTGTTGACTAAGCATATGCTATTATACATTATAATGGGTTTCACCACGACTTTTTCAGACACATATAAAATGCTTTTTCATAATAATCATCCCCATCCTCACCTTTTCTCCCTTTCTGCCCCCACCAATTCCCTTCTTCTCAACTACTCACTCTGACATTTTTGTTCTTTTAAGTTATTATTTCTGTAACCCAGTGCGTTTAATAAGGGTTGCTTACAGGACCATGAACGGTTAGTTCCAGGAGCTTGGGCAATCTATCAGTGTGAAATAAGAACAATCATTCATTCAGTGGTTGTGGGGATGGGTTTCTCCTGTTGTTGAAACACATCATCGTTGTTTAATGTTGCCCTGTTGTGTTATCACTAGAGGAACTTGGCCCAAGGGACCGAAACTGGGAGTGTCACCACTCAGGTGATATATTTGGCATCCTGGGAACATGCAGAGTCACACTCACAGATGCGAGCTAGGGCTCTACATCTGTCACAGACTCTGGAGACCACGTGTGTTTCAAGGCCCATGCACTGCCCACTGGCAGCTCCTGGCACTTGACACACAGCTGAGCTAAACCTAGCTATGCATATTAGTGTGAAGTGCATATTGCAGTGCACTTGGTGCAAAAATACAAATATCTCCTAAATGATTTCTCCTCACAGGGGTGCCATGTTGAAGCGATGTTATTCATGTGCCTGGTTAAGTAAGAGATAACACTCTAATTAATGTCTTGTGTTTCTTTTTACTTTTCTGCATCTAAGTGGCAGAAAGCTGTGAGTTGCATGTGTGGCTAGTAATTTGTCTCTGTTGGGCAGTGTTGGGCTGTTTGAGGTGACAGCTATGTTAATTACACTGACCTACCATCACACACAGAACAAAGTAGCTGAAATGTCACAGTGTACTCCCTAAATCTGTGTAATTATAGATCAATTGAAACAGTTAAAATATCTGTGAAGGGGCTAGGGAGATAATTCAGTCAATAAAGTGCTTGTCTTAGAAGTATGAGGACCTAAGCTGATCCCCAGAACCTACATGGAAGAGCTGGAGATGGGGGATTCGTAGGGTGTGCTGACCAGTCATCCTAGCCTAACTGGTGAGTTATAAGCCAATGAGAGACCTTGTCCCAACAACAACGAAAGGACCTAAGGAACAACAGCCAAGGTTTTCCTCCAGCTTCCGCATGTACATGAACACATGTACCTGAACACATATGTGCACCTGAACACACATACACACAAAATACACATTAAAGTTTTTTAATACAATAGCAAAATTACTGTTATTGGGGGATCCCTTTGAAGGCCTGAGTTTTGAGAAGTGGCCTCTGAACGGATGACCTCAGATACACAGACCCCCACACGGAGAGAGGTAGGAGAGTACTTCCAGTTCAGAGAGGAGACTCTACCAATGTCAGTCACAGCAGAAGGAAGCCAAGGATGTGTCCCACAGCCCGCATGAGCTATGCCCCTTCTCAGGGTTGGTCACAGACTCCTCCTCAACCCAAATTCAAGAATTCAAGACTACAGTCTCTCCTCTTTGGTGACAGGCAGGAGGCAACAGAAGACATGAGGTTATGGCGGAGAGGCCTGGTCCTCCAGGCTCTGAGGAGTTCCTGGGGAGTCTGCAGGATTCACAGGCAGCCACCACCTCCACCTGTCCCTGAGGTTGTGGCCACCTGGGAAGCCATCAGCCTGGGGAGGCAGCCAGTGCCTGAGTACTTCAACTTTGCCCACGACGTGCTGGACGAGTGGAGTCGGCTGGAAAAGGTGAGGCCCACCCTGCCCTGGTGTCCCACTGGGGCATCTGAAGTCCTTCAGACACTGCAGTGAGACTCAAGGCCATAAGACAGGAGCATTTCAACGTTGAGACCTGGGAACCTGGCGAGTTCTAAAATTCGAATTGTTAGCACTGAAGCCTGAGGGGAATAAATCCACCCCGGGTGGTATGAACCAGACACACCTGGCACAGGGCTTAAAGTGTCACTGGTTCCGGAGCTCAAACCACACAGACAGTCACACTTCTTCATCCTCCTGCTGGGGATCCGCTAAGCGGAAGGGGCTCTGCTTTGATGATATTCCATCTCTCACTCTACACACTTTCCTTCTGAGCAGGAGAAGCAGGAGCTCAAGGTCAAAGCTTTTCACCTAGATGTGAACAAAAACAAATAAACAAACACATCCTGATTCCATTGTGTTTTTTTTTTTTTTTTTTTTTTTTTTGGTTTTTTTCCCCCGAGACAGGGTTTCTCTGTGTCATTTTGTTGCCTGTCCTGGATCTCGCTCTGTAGACCAGACTGGCCTCGAACTCACAGAGATCCGCCTGGCTCTGCCTCCCAAGTGCTGGGATTAAAGGCGTGCGCCACCACCACCCTGTTCATTGTGTGTCTTATCTGCTTGCACTTCTTTATTTTCCCTTCGATATGTGCCTATTATGGATATCTCTCTGTATTATATTTGGTACTAATGATTTATTGGTAATAAGAGAATATAAATTTTGATTCTAAAGGAATTTTAGAGTTAATTTTGTTTGCTTGCTCTAAAAAAGAAAAAAAAACAACTAAAAAACAACAATAACAACAACAAAATAGGTCTATGTAGCCCTGACTGGCCTGTAACTTGTTATATAGCCCAGGCTGGCCTTGAACTCACAGAGATCTGCCTGCCTGCCTCCAGAGTGTGTTTCTTTGTTTTTGAAATAGTCTTATTCTGAAATTCAGACTGGCCTGGAACTATATCCAACTTGTAGTTCAACCTAGCCTTGAACTCACGGCAAGCCTCCTGCCTCAGACTCCCAGGTACCATGATTACAGGCATGATCCACTGTTCCTATCTTGCCTGTGTTACTTTTAACCTTGTCAATTCTGCCACCATCAGAGGCAAGAATACCACACCGCCACTGAATATGGTAAATTGGTAAATTTATCACAGGGTGAGGATGAATGAGACTCAGAAGCAGTCTTTTGAAGTCACCACACACACACATTATCCACATACTTAAGTGTGCACTTGGGCAAGTTCCCTGAGATCTCTAGGACTTGACTTTCTCATCTGCAACTAGGAATCAAGGCATCTGCTACCCCAAGCTGTAGCGAGCGATAAATGAGACGTGTTTGTGACTTGTAGCCAGAATGCTCCATCCTTAGCTATCTGCAAAGAGTGAGTTCTTTTTTTTTCTTTCCCTTCTTTGCCTTTCTTTTCCAGTGTTGGGGGTGAAGTCCAGAGCCTTGCACCCGTTAGGCCAATATCTAGCTTTTGAATTTGGAGTTTTGTTTTGGCATTTGTTTTGTTTTCTTTGGGACAGGACTTTTGCTACATAGCCCAGCCTGGCCTTGAACTAGTGATTCTTTGGCTTAATTCCCCAGTTGCTGAGATTAAAGTTATTTGCCACAATACCTGACCTCTTAGAGGTCGTCTGAGCATAAAAACAAAAAATGCAGGAGTAAGTCATAAAAAGGAAATGGGGTTTCCCAACGCTCTCGGCTTCCTGAAAGCCACAGTGACAAACACAATGCTGAGAAAGACTAAGAATCCATCCGCATCTTCAGAACTCAGCAGAGCCCTGGCAACCCCGGGTTCTTACAGCAGTCGCTGAACCTCAGCCTGAAAAGCGAGCCTGCAACCATTTTAAGCTTCCCTGTCCTGACCCATCTTCCTAGTCACCCAGAAGTCCTGGAAGACAGCAGCCCTTGTCCCCAGTGGAGCCTGGCAGCCTCAGAAGGCGAAGAATGGTGTCAAAACTCTTTCAAAGCTTCATTTCCAATAATTGCTCCTTGGTGTTACTCCCCCATCTTTTTCTTTTATTTTTGAGATTATAAGATAGTTACATATTCTCTCCAAACCCTCCCATGTATCCCTCCTTGCTCTTCCAAACTCATATCCTCTTTTTTCATTGCTACATGCATATATGTACATGTATATGTTCCTAAATATAAATTCTCAGTCTACATAGTGTTACTTGTATGTATGTTTTCAGGGGTGACCATCCGGTATTGGGCAGCCAACTGACTTATTGTTACTTTTGCAAGGCTGTCTAGATTTGACACAGCTTGGAACTTAACCAGTAAGAAAAGTCTAGTCCCAGGAAGCCATTTGTCAAAAAAACAACTGTAGGCAAATAGTTTAACTTTGTGATTGCATGAAGCAGACAAAGTGTTAGATGCCCACATGGGAAAGGAAAAATAAGCCAAAAGCAAGTAGAGTATCCGAGAAGCAAAAGAAAGGAAAGGCTAGGGACTGAGAAAGTTACACGGGCTTTGAAAGCCTCCGGTACATTCCCGAGCATCTCCGAACTGTGGGATTAGAGCCGCGAGCATTGCCAGGGCCATGCATGTGCCAGAAAAAGGTCTGACAAAGCCCTGGGCAGGCTCTCAGGGTTTGTGGCCTTGCCCACTTCCAGTTTGTATTCTCTGTGCAGTGAGGTGCACTCCTGGCTCAGTGCTTCTGCCACCGAGCCTTCCCCACCATCATAGACATCGACATTAGACATTAAGTCAAAATGAACTCTTCCTTAAGTTGCCTTCGGTCATGGCATTTATATTTTAATCAAAGCAATGATAAATGATACCGCTATACAACTTATGGGACTACACTAAAGACCAATGCGTTGTGTGCTTTTATGTGGTAATTAGCAGGTGATATGAGTAACATTTTAATTAAACAGGGAGGGACACAGGACAGTGTAAATCATCCTACCTTTTACATTCAAAAGGTTGATATGTAAAATTTGCTTAAGTTTGCCTAACTCAACACTGGGAGAATACGTAAGTAACAAAACTGGCCACTCTCTGAAGTACAAGGAGGGAGCCAGCCCTTTGGTTTTGTGTTTGGCTGGCTGGCTTTAGTTTTATGAGGGAAGGTCTCATGTAGACACGACTGGCCTTAAGCTCATTATGTAGTTAAAGATGGTCCTGCCTTTCTGATCCTCTTGTTTCTATCTCCTAAGTCCTGAGTAGTTACAGGCATGCTACACAGCACTTGGTTTACTCAGTCCTGGGACTAAACCCAGGGCTTTGTGCATGGAAACAAGAACTCATTGATTGAGTCATACCCTTGGCCCATCATTTTAATTTTTGAACTCGGTGAACACATAACTATTATAAAAATATGATTTCTTAAAAACAAATGAGCAAAAACACCCAACAATGGCTTCTATTTTTTTTTTCCTGGCTGCACCCACTGTCCAGGCAGGGAACCGGCCACCAAATCCTGCGTTCTGGTGGGTGAATGGCTCAGGAGCAGAAGTCAAGTGGACCTTTGAGGAGCTGGGGAAGCAGTCCAGGAAGGCAGCAAATGTCTTAGAGGGTGTGTGTGGCCTGCAGCCTGGAGACAGAATGATGCTGGTGCTTCCACGACTCCCAGATTGGTGGCTGAGCAGCGTGGCTTGTATGCGAACAGGTCAGTGAGCAAGGTTAGGGCTTGACTGCCAGAGCTTGGCAGTTTCCACAAGATTTGGAGGATGGAACAAAGAGAACCCCATAGAGGGTTCACTTTTCCTTTGCCTAGCAGTCACAAACCTGATTGCTTGCAGAGGCTAGACAATGATATGATAATTAAAAGTCAACTGTTAACTGATGGAAGCAGATGTATGTAGCTGAAGAGTTTCTCTCCAGCTTCTGCCAAGTCCTGGCAGTCCCTCAGCCTACTTATAAAATAAGCACACAGACTCTTATATTATTTAAACTCTTTGGCCTAATGGCTCAGGCTTCTAGCTATCTAGTTCTTACAAATTAAATCAACCCATTTCTATAAATCTATACCTTGCCACATGACTCGTGGCTTACCAGTATCTTACATGTTAGTACTCATGGCGGCAGCTGGTAGCGTTTCTCTGCCTCAGTCTTCCACTTCCCAGAATTCCCTTCTCTGCTTGTCTCGCCTATACTTCCTGCCTGGCTACTAGCCAATCAGCGTTTTATTTATACAGAGCAATATCCACAGCAGATGCAGAGATAAGCACTGGGTGGAGCTTCTGGGAGTCCAGTCAGAGAGGGAGGAGGGATTATATGAGAAAAGGGGTCAAGATCATGATGGGGAAACCCATAGAGACAGCTGATCTGAGCTAGTTGGAGCTTCTTGACTCTGGACTGACAGCTGGGGAACCTGCAGGGGACAAAACTAGGCCCTCTGAATGTGGGTGACAGTTGTGTGGCTTGGGCAGTTTGTGGGTCCACTGGCAGTGGGGCCAGGATTTATCCCAACTGGCTTTTTGGAGCCCATTCCCTATGGAGGGATACCTTGCTCAGCCTCGATGTAGGGCAGAGGGGCTTGGTCCTGCCTCAACTTGATATACCAGACTTTGTTGACTCCCCATAGGATGCCTTACTGTCTCTGAGGAGTAGATGGGGGTGGGGTGGGGGGAAGGTCAGGGGTGATCGGGAGGGAGGGAGGAAGGGGGAATTGTGGTTGGTATGTAAAATGGAATTAAAAAAACCCTTTTACATAAAAAAAAAACTTAAAAAAGAACTCAACTATTTAGTAAGGATAGAAGTGTAAGGAGACCTTGCAGTTTTTTTAAAGCACCTACTATGTGCTGGGCACTGTGTTAGATTTTTCATAATCAAAACTTTGTTTAAAGTGTTATTTATTTTTGCTACTAAATATCTCACTTTTGCCTACTCTACATCTTTTATTGATACTCAAATAAAATAACTCACAACTATATTTCACATTATGATGTGAGGTATAGCCTCCACTCCAACACTGCAGAAGATACCAAATCTGAAGTCAATGCATTCCTACATCTCTAGTTCCTCATATGCACTTGTCAGGTTATAGTGATTACCTTTCTCTTATTGATAGTTCTGGCTGTCAATCATCTTCTGTCTTAGTTAGGGTTTCTATTACTGTGGAGTGACACCATGATCACGGCAACTCTTATAAAGGAAAACATTTAATTGAGGTGGCTTACAGTTCAGAAGTTCAGTCCATTATCATCATGGCAGGGAACATGGAAGTGCATAGGCAGACATGGTGCTGGCAATATCTTGATATGCAGGCAACAGGAAATGGACTCAGACACTGAGCAGTAGCTTGAGCATATATGAGATCCCAAAGCCCTCCTTCACAGTGACACACTTCTTCCAACAGGGCCACACCTACTCCAAACTTGAGTACAGTCCCTAAATCATAACCAACAAATAACTTCTATGGGATGTGATAACAGAGAAGTGGAATGAAGAAGCACTTCAGGGCTGCAGGAATATCTCACAAAGACCTGAGTTGGACCCCCAGAACCATACTAAAAAGAAAAAAAGCCAAAAAGGCCAAGCAAATATATACCAAGTATGACGGTACATATTTATAATCTCAACCTTAGGGAGGCAAAGACAGGTGGCTCAACAGCTAGCCAGCTTGGCACACTTGGCAAGTTCCAAGCCAGTGAGAGATCCTATCTCAAAAACAAGATAGATGGCATTTAAAGAGTGACATCTGAGGTTATCTTCTTACATCCTCCACACACACATGCATACATAGCACCCACACTTACATGAACACACATAAATGAAGAACACCATCCAACTCAGAGTGCTCACATTGGGCACTAAATTGTGCAAGAGTTTGGGAAACGGGGCAAAGAGTAGTGAGAACATGAACTTGGTTCTGGTGTTATGCTGAACTGACCTTTCCCCTTGCCTCCTGTTCTCACTAGATGTTTTCCTCTGTGAAATGTGTGTCTTAAACTTGAGAGAAAATACTAATAATTCACGTTATGAGATATCAAAGGCTTTCAAATGTCAAGTTTGCCACCCCAATCCCCACCCAGTCCTTATTCCTTGGAGGTGAATGGAACCTGCCACCCTTAGCACAGCTTTGGTTGAAGCACTGTGGGGGCTCTGGAGTCCCTGTCTGCTCTACCTCCTTTATCAGCAAGTGATCCACATGCAACAAAAGGATTTATTGCAAAATTTTATTTAAAAGGTATAGAAAACAATTAAACTACAGAGTTGCTAAGGCAATACAATATAATATATTTAAGATCATGGACCCTCAGTGTCTTAGTCAGGGTTTCTATTGCTGTGATGAAACACTATGACCAGAAGCAACTTGGGGAGGAAAGGGTTCGTTTGGCTTATACGTCCACATTGTGGTCCATCACTGAAGGAAGTCAGGACAGGAACTCAAGCAGGGCAGGAACCTGGAGGCAGGAGCTGATGCAAAGGCCATGGAGGGGTGCTGCCTCCTGGCTTGCTCATCATGGCTTGCTCAGCCTGCTTTCTTGTAGAACTCAGGACCACCAGCCCAGGAATGGCACCACCCACTGTGGGCTGAGCCTTCCCCCATCAATCACTAATTAACAAAATGCCCTACAGCTGAATCTTATGGAGGCATTTTCTCAACTGAGCTTCCCTCCTTTCAGATGACTCTAGCTTGTGTCAAGCTGACTTAAATCAGGACAGAACAGGTTTTACCACTGCTTTAGCTCCACAGTGCTGGCTTTATTATACATTAGCTATGTACTCTTGGGCAAACCATTTGATTTAGATAAGGCACGAAAGTCTAAAGACCCATACTCTTTAAAAATGTATGGAGCGTTTATCACAATAGCATGCATTTCTGAGCATCACGAGAACTAAGTGAAGTAATGTCGTAAGGTCAGAAAAGTTCTTACCCTAGGCAACATCTTTTTCCTTTGGTTGTTACTATTATTGTTCCCCCAGATGTTCCAACCGTCTTCAGCCACTCGTTTCTCTGGCCTCTACATTAGAATCATTCTCCTCTCTAACAACCTTCTTTCTCTGTGTGGCCCAAGGGGTGGTCATGATTCCAGGTGTCTCCCAGCTGACAGCAAAGGATCTCAGGTACCGGCTGCAGGCAGCCAGGGCCAAGTCCATCATCACCAGCGACGCCCTAGCTCCTCAAGTGGATGCCGTCAGTGCTGACTGCCCCTCCCTCCAAACCAAGCTTCTGGTGTCCAACACCAGTCGTCCGGGCTGGATCAATTTCCGGGAACTCCTTCGGTAAACTGAGACTCTCCAGGAGAGCAGCAATGAGATGGGCTTTGGGTATTTTCCTTTTCAGCAACAGGATTGAGCACGAGCGGACTGAATCAAAGAGATACTGGCTAGAGACATCATCCTGTGACCACCTCAATGTTCAAGGTCACTCAGTTACTGGATGTGTCATTTTGCCCCAGTGTCCCCTAAAATGTTGACAAAGATTGCTAGAATTCTTAGTCAGAGCATGTGAGCTAAACTTTATGAGACATTTAGTTCACAGAAGGCTGTCGGTAGTGAAATAGCTTCCTCTTATCTATCGGTGCTTGCTGTCTGCCAGGCACTGTGCTGAATAAGCATTTGCCTACATTCATGTCTGCAAGAAGGATTTAATAAGGCCTGTTCTGTGCTTCAGAACACTGGTGCTCCAGGATTTGATGCACAGAACACTGTGGCAAGGGAGAAATCGCCTTTTTAATCCTTGAAAGGAGCCCCACAAGGTGTAATCTAATTTTCACCGGTGAGAAAACAGTGTTGGAAAAGTGAAGTGACTCACCTGAACTGCCAAAAAAGAATAAAGTGAGAATTAGGGTGGAGTCAAGACTACTGCCCTGTGACAGGGATGTGGTGTGGCAGACACTTACCTGGGGACTTGAGATTTTTGTCCTGATCAGAGACCAGAATGCCTGTCCTGGTGGCTCACACCTGTCAGCCTAGCACTCGGGAGGCTGAGACAGGACTGTGAATGTGAAGCAAGCCTGAACTACAGAGCCAGACCCTGTTGCAAAACAAAATAAAAGAACAACAAAATAAGAAAGGAATAATCCAAAACAGGCCACTGAGTGCTGAACTCTTGAGCCTGGAATGTGCAGCTCAATGACCAGATGGACCTGAGTATTTGAAATACAAATTGTGCAATCTAGCATCTGGCCTACTTAGCCAGACAGATCTGAACCAGGATCCTAGGAGTCCTCATTTTTTTCCCCCACTTACATAGAGAAAAGATTTATTTTGCCTCACAGTCTTGAAGGTTTCATTCCATGATTGACTGCCCCCTTGATGAGGCAGTTCATCATGGCCAAAGCATGTGGCATTGCAAAACCAGTTACTTCATGTGAGCTAAGGAACAAGAAAGGGAGAGAGAGGAAAAGAACAGGCTTACAAGCACCTTCAAGGACATGTTCCCACTGGTCTAAGGCCTTCTATGAGGTCCACTTCCTAATGATTGACACTAGGTTGGATAGAACCAAGTTGAGAACCAAGAACAGTGCCTTTGGGGGACTTCAAGAGGCAAACAATAGCAATGGGTTGGTGTCAAAGGAGCCCTTATTTCTAAAGATCAGTCCATGACATTTTGGGGAGCAGTCAGGCTAACCTAGATAGAGCCTTTTAATTTCAGTTGTCATTAAAATTACCTGAGCTTAAAAAAATTCAGAGTTCTGATTCATTTTTTCCAGGATGGAGCACAAGTAATGGAATTTCTCTTAAAAATTAACTCAGAGATCTTAAGACCCAGCCAGGGCTGAGAACCATGAGCTAGCTGAGTCTTCAAATCACAGAACTTGGGAAATCACCTAATCTCAAACCCCTAATTTTTGAGAAAACATTTAGAAAAATATCTCTATATTGAGAATTGAGTTAGGGATAGGACTATTCATAAATGAACAGAATTACACACATGAAAATGTGTGTGTTCTACCACAAACTCAAAGAATATAGGAATCTGTGTGTGTGTGTGTGTGTGTGTGTGTGTGTAGTGTGTAGTGTGTGTGTGTGTGTGTGTGTGTGTGTGTACACATATGTGTTGTTGTATTACCTGGTATGTATGTGAGTGTGTGTGTGTGTGTGTGTGTGTGTGTGCTTGTTCATGTAGGTGTGTGCACGTATGTGCAGGACAGAGGTTCCCACCAGGTATTTTCCTCTATCATTCTCCACCACCTTAATTTTTGAGAGCTCACCAGCAAGGCAGAATGGCTGCCCAGTGATCTCCAGGGACCCTCTGCCTCTGCATTCCCAAGTCTGAAATTACAGATGCAAGCAGCTTTTATGTGGGTGCTAAGGATCTAAACTCATGTCTGCCCCCTTGCCACTGTGCTGACTGAACTATTCACCCAACCTTGCGGATCTTTCAAATGAGGCATTTGGGCATTTTGAGCCTCAATTTCCTTGGCTATAAAACTGTTGTAGAGCTGGTATCTATCAAGGTGTATGCAGGTAGCATTCACACAGCACCTCGTGAGTGGCGGGTTGAAATGGCGGTCCTGCCATTGTGAGAGCTTTGGCACTGCTTGGTGTTTTCACATTAACAGTCTGACCTAGTATTCTTGAATTTTCCAGAGAGGCATCTACAGAGCACAACTGTGTGAGAACCAAGAGCCGAGATCCTGTGGCCATCTACTTCACCAGTGGAACCACAGGGGCCCCCAAGATGGTGGAACATTCCCAGTGCAGCTATGGATTGGGTTTTGTGGCCAGTGGAAGGTATTGGGACAGCTTGTCTAGAAGGTCCAAAACCAAGGTGGGTGAGTGAGCAGAGGGGAGGGAGTGACGGAGGAAGAGCTGGAAATGGAGGTCAGAGGGCAACCAGAGGGTAAGTCAGGAAGGCCTGAAGTCTTTCCTCTGAAGATGATAAAAAACTGTTAGATTTTTTTTTAATTATATCAAAATATACAACACATTTTTTTTTTTACCATTTTTCTTAAAAACTTTCTAGCAGATATAGAACACTGTGTGATGGTTTGAAACATGTATGTGATACACAATCTTTAAGTCATGGTAAAACTACTCATGTCCTCAAACACTGGTCATTTATCTGTGGTAAAATAAAATACTCAAGGTCCTTTCTCAGGAAATTTTACCAGTTTAAGTGTATCGTCTAATAGCGTTCTATACAATCACATTTTTGTGCACCCATCACCAGCATTCTTCTACAGAACTAACTTTCAATCTTCTCAAGCAGAGACTCTAGATCCATTATATAACAAGCTCCCATCCCTGCCTCCCTTGCCTTCCTGGAACCCCTGTTCTGCTTTCCATGTCTATGAATCTGACTACTCCAGACACCTCTTGTAAGCAGTGCATGATTTTGAAATTTGCTCCTTTCTCCAGGACAGCGTCTTCAGGGTTCATCCATTTTCTCTAAGTTTTCCTTACATTTACTTTTTAACTAGCATTGAAGGTACTAGACATCATGATGGCCTTTCCAAACACAGTGTGTTTCAGTAGATTCTCCTCCTCTCTCACCTCCCCAATCCCTGCTACCTCTGCAACACCCTGTCACTGGTTGTGGGTCCTTTTGCCCTCCTCCCATCCCCCCTTACCACTTGTTCTTAGACCCTCTTGGTACCATTTCTAGTTTTGCAGGTTTAACATATGCTTATGTGTATACATGCATACATCACAGGCTAGGAAATACATATGAGAGAAAACATGTGGGTTCTCTCTTTCTGAGATTGAGCCTCTCCACTTAATATGTTTTCCAAATCTATCCATTTTCTTGCCATGTGACCTAGTTATCCCTCTCCTGGGCAAATACCCAAAGACTCCATATCCCACCACAGGGATACTTTGCACATCCATGTTTATTGCCATTTTATTCATGGTAGCAAGGAAACAGGACCAGACTATACACCCATCAACAGAAGAATGGGTAATAAAAATGTGACACATATTCAGAGGGGTATTTTATTCAGCTGTATAGAAAAATAAAAATTTCAGGGAAATTTCCCTACCTTTTATGACTCAAAGGGATTCCATTGTATACATATTACATTTTCAAATCCACTCAACTGTTGGTAGATACACTCAACTGTTATGGGTTACTTCTATATTGTACCTATTGCCCCCATGGTTACTTCTTTGGGTGTCTCTCTGAAGTAAAATTGCTCAGTCATATGACAATTCTATGTTAAGTGTTTTGGTTTACTTAAGAAATATTGGATATTTTGAGCAGAGGTGTGACATGATCCAATTTAGTTTGTAGAGGGTCCCTCAGGATGCTCGGTTGATAGTAAATAGTAAGGATCAAGGAATGAAGCAGAGTTAGTAAAGAGAATACTACATTAGAACAAAAAGCATAGTGACTTGTCTTGGGAAACACAGGTGGCAGGAGTGAAGAGATTATGAACAATTTAAACACAGATCTAATGAAATTTTCTGACAGTTCGATATGGAGTGAGCGTTATGTGCCTTTTTCTCCCAAGAGTAATAGGGAGGAAACTAGGGAATAAGCTGGGCAGAGGAAGGAAAACCCAGAGTTATTCATTGGCATTGCAAACTCAATGGGTCTATTTAACATCTCCGTCCTCCTAACTGAAGTAGAGATGTAGAGGTAGAGTGTAGAAGTACATATATAGAGGTAATGAGATTCCTCTCAGGGTACCAGTTTACAGATGATAGTTAATATGTTGAGGCTGGGTGAGATTTGAAGAGAACACAGAATATTTCTGCAGTGAAGTGAGGAATAGAAGCTGACTTAGGGGGAACCATTCATAAGGAGGACCAGAAGAAAGTATGTCCTGGAAGCCAAAGGCAACCATGACAGCTTCTCTATATCCTGTGTTTGCAGACATCGTGTCCCTTCCCTACGATGTTCCTCCTCTGTTTCACCACCATGGTTCCTACACATCAATGATGCCTATGCAAAACTTATTCCCACTTCAGAAGCATTTCTCAGACCCATCTTCACTCTCACTATGAACCCCATGAAAACAGGATAAATCTTAAAAGATGCTCAATCAACATTTGTCGAGATAATGGTCTCCTTGCTCTGAGTTAAGGTGTTTATTCTTTGTTATCATACAAGACTTTGATTTTAACTCTTAGAAATGTACTCTCCCATTGACACTGGGTCCTCACTAGGATTCTTCCTGGACATCCATTGCTGCCCTGTGTCGTGGAGATCCTTCAACCCCTGTCTGCAGGACTGACCACCTCCCACAACTCCAGTAGATCACAGATGGGGTGGATATTTGGGTGGGACAACACATAACCCTGGTTCTGGGCCTGGATAGTTGTAGGGTTGGTCAGCCCATCAGCTCTCCCTGTCTTAACCATCAAGGTGAGCTCTCCAGCATTGCCCTGGCTAGTTCACCCCTTGCAGAGATGAGCAAGAGGCATTGATGGTGTAGCAGAGATTAGGGGTCTCAAACCGGAGCAATGATTCTTTGTGATGAATGCCTGCATGTAAAAATGTATGGATAAAGGGGTTTACTGCATGACTCACTGTGTCACACTGCAGCTTCCATGACAAAATTTTCCCTTTCTTCCCTCTCCCCACCTTTTTCTCTTAAATTTTTTTGGGGGGTGGAGGAGATGGGTGGGATCGAGAGGCATGATGTGAAGGACACAAAAAATACATGAAAAGAAAGTTTAAAAAATGTGCTCTCCCAGGATTTCTTGGATACTTATACTTACTAAACTATAAGCTTTTCAAAATATGACTATTTACTTCTACATCGCTAGGGCTACTCCAGACTAATTTAAATGAGCATGGAATGGAAAAAAACGCTCTTATCACAATGTCCTGAGATTAATTTTCCCTTGCAAATGCTCTCACTAAATGGTGACCTCCTTGAAAGTACAGGACCTCTTCTTTTAATTTTGTCTTCTTAGCCTAGGACCAAATGCAGAGAAAGTGTTGAGTAAGTGTTTGTTGAGATAGTAGTTGAGCTGATGGATCTTGTGTAGATTTGACAAGCTTGAGTGGTACCTCCTGTGGTCTGAGCCCCAAATAATGTTATGTGAATAATGTAATCCATTCTAAAGGTGGAGACATTGACGAGGATGCTCTTACTTCCACTCATTTTTTTTGGCAGGAGGTGGATGGCCTTGACTGAATCTGACATCTTCTGGAACACAACTGATACTGGTTGGGTGAAGGCAGCCTGGACTCTCTTCTCTGCCTGGTCCAATGGAGCTTGCATTTTTGTGCATGAGCTGCCCCGAGCTGATGCCAAAACGATCCTAAATGTAAGAAAAAATCCCAGTGCTGGGATCCTGATCTTTGCACACACCGAGTAGATGCCCTTTCACTAAGCCCTCATTTTGAAGCAGTCATACTATATAACCCAGAACAGCCTTGAACCAGAGGTCTTCTGCATTTGAGTCCCATGGGTTGAGGTTATAAGTGTATACCACCATGCCAAGCTCTGAAACACCTTTTGTGTCCTGGGTGTAAAAGAGATAAGTGAAACATATGCTTCAAGGTGGCATGAGAAAAATGTATGGATCTGATGACAAATTCACTCAAAGACTTCCGTAATCTGGTTCCTGTCCACCTGGCAAACTTTAATCATTGCTCATGCTCAATATAAATCCCTAGGCACTAAAGAATTTCGTCTCTGCAAACCTCAGCAAAGCCTTTTACTACATGCCATGCCTCTCCTTCCACAATCTTCTTCCCCATGTTCTTGTCAAAGCACAAGCTATTTGTCAAAACTTTAGGTAAAATCAAAAGTCTACTCCCCAGAGCATGTGCTGCTGTCCCCAAACCTTATCATGAGCTTTCACCCTACCATACACCTGGCCCCTCCTGTCTTGTTTCCCTGGAGTCTTAGCATGAAGTAGGAGGATTGACCACCCCAGTGAAGACACTGAGTACCTTTGGTCTATCCTCTACTCTAAATGGGAGATCTTGAGACATCAATGAGCCTATCTCCCCATACCATCTCTTTGAGACAAGTTGGGTTATATGTGACTAGAAGTATGGGCTTCACCATTGGTCAAACTTGGACTCTCACCCTAGTCTCTGGACTTCTTTGAGTCCTACTTTCTACCTCTGAAGGAAAGTTCATACAGTTGTCATGATAATGGAAAGCAATGAGGTCCCTAATGCATTTGTTGTTGTTATCAGGTTGGACTTGTCGGCCACATGTGCAGTTTATTTCCTCACTGTCCCCAGCCATAACATTATATTCATGATCTATTGCTATATTATACATTAAAATTGGCAGCTTTAACACAAGCATTTATTGTCTCACAACTTTCCATGGTTGGGAATCTGGGAACAGCTTTACCAGGTGGTCTTGGAGAAAAGAAGCTGTGTAAGATTGCTGTCAAGATTTCACCAAAGTACACCCATACTAACCGCAGCAGTTACTAGTCACAGTAACGAAAAGGCAGGAGCAACTCAAGTATCCATCAGAAACTGAATGTGTAACCCAAATACAGCACACACACACACACACACACACACACACACACACACACATACACACACACACAAACACACACATGTTAGTCAGCCTTTAAAAGGAAGCCAATTCTGGTACTCTGCAATATGAGTGATGATTCTGGAGGACCTCATACTAAGTGAAGGAGGGCAGGACAAAGGGCATATATTACATGACTCCATTTATATAAGGTACCTAGGATAGTCATGTTCATGAAGAATGATGGTTACCATGAGTCTGGGAAGAAGGTAATGGGAATTTAGTACATAATGGGGACACAGACCCAGTTTGGAAAGATGAAATAATTCTGGAGATGGATGTTGCCACGTGGTAAAAACACCTTTAAAATGAGTGATATAGGGAAATGTATGACATACATCTCCAAGGATAATTTATGTTTCTGTGTGTTCACATGAGTGCAGGCAAATGAATGTGTGTAGGAGTGTGTGTACATGTACTGTACATTTATGTGTGGAGGCCAGTGGTCATCTTCATATGGCATTCCTCAGGTGGCACTCACCTTGTATTTTGAGGCAAGGTCTCTTTGGCCTGAAGCTTTTTTATTGGGCTAGACTGCTGGTCCGTGAGTCTTGGGGATCTACCTGTCTCTGCCACCTAGTGCTGAGTTTGTAAGCACATACTACCACACTTGACTCTTTCTCGTGGGTCGGGTTCTGGGGAGCAGACTCGGCTCTTATGCTTGCACCGTAAGCACTTTACTGGCTGAGCCATCTCCCATGAGCTTTAATAATAATTTTTACAGAACTATCATCTAGGAATGCAGTCATCTCAGTGTAGGGTGAAGTCTGGGTAAGCTGTTTCACTTCTGGATTGTGGTTTTTATCAGTTACGCACTGAATACTGGCCTACTGTGTACCCTCATCCCAAGGGCAGTTAGAATGTACTCAAAGCCTGGTACCTTGTCTCCTCCAGAGTGAGTCGCTCGAGAGAGGGAGAGAGGTGAGAGCATCTGAGACAGAAGCTGTCCTCTTCCTGTAATCTAATCTCAAGTGACTCCCACCAGGTCAACAGGATGCTATCGGTCCCACAGACCAACCTTGGTGTAGTGTAAGAGGAGACTCCATAAGGGTACAAATGCCAGCAGGTAGAGGTCATGGAGATCATCTTGACAGATGCAATGCTTAGTTTTCTACTCCTTTGCTTTGTCAATGGGACTATAAATATCTAATTCACCCATCCCTTCACACCTGAGTGTCTCTAAGAAAACTGTCTAAACCCCTTGTTTTGTTTAGACTCTCTGCAAGTTCCCAGTAACTACCTTGTGCTGTGTCCCAACCCTCTTCCGGCTGCTTGTACAGGAGGATCTGACAAGGTACAGCCTTTGCTTGGCACTTCTGGGGTTCCCATATGAGGATGTACATGCAAATCTACCTTCTTAATCCAACTCTTGTTCCCCGTGGTTCTCATCTTTGTCTTCCTATGACTCTCTTGAGTCATCTCTGCCTTTTTCTAGGTCTTCATATGTCTCTCTTTGTCACTATCTTCTGTCTTTCACACAAAACACTCCCACATACCTTACATAAGCTTTTTTTTTTTTTTTGGTTTTTTTTTGGTTTTTTGAGACAGGGTTTCTCTGTGTAGCTTTGCGCCTTTCCTGGAGCTCACTTGGTAGCCCAGGTGGGCCTCGGACTCACAGAGATCCGCCTGCCTCTGCCTACCGAGTGCTGGGATTAAAGGCGTGCGCCACCAACGCCCGGCCTTACATAAGCTTTTAAAGATGATTTTAATTCATATCCAGAGATAATGGAAAGGATTTAAGGCAATCCAAAATTTCAGCACTCGGGGTAAACTTCATCACCACCATATACCACACCTACAGGCTAGTTAGTACCTTAACATTGTGTCTGTAACTTCTGTCACAGAAATTGTTGGAGTTCTACTGACCATCTATAGAGTGGGGTTGGTAGCCAAGGATATTTCATTTGCTTAGACTAACAAGCTCCACCACAGTATACTCTATATCTTCCATGCGCAAATTAACCCAAGCCAGGCATTCCTGGGTATCTGTCTTTGAACACCCAAAAGAAGGTGACAACACTCTGTAGATGACTCTTATCCTGGGCAAATCCAAAGCAATAGCCACTAGTTGGACAAGACTATTTGCTAGGGTATTGGGTGAATCCCCTCATCGGTCAGTAACTTACTAATCCTGACCCATGTCTCCCTTTTCTATCCTTTCCCAAGGTATGCTCTTCAAATTCTCTCATCTTCCTTAACCATACTCCCTGGCCATGGAATACCCCAAAAAAGGGAGGACTTACATGGCTTTGAGTGTATTCCTTTAAATATAAGAATGCATCCCATTCAATTCTTGTGAATATCTCTACACTGTAATTCTGGCTAGTCTCTACATTGTAATTCTGGCTAGAGGCAGTCCTTGGGTAATTCTTGAAGACTAATTAGAGGCTGCCTGGCAATACTAAGTAATTCAGTTGAATCAGTGGACTCCAACCAGGAGGAGAAAATTATTGAAAATGTATTTATACTTAGGATAATTTTTGAACTGAGAGACAGATTTGTTATTTATTTAATATCTTTGGAAATTTTAGATCCAATCTTCAGAATTAGGGGATTCTTAGATGACTATTTTTAATCTCTTAGAATTTTTTAATTGATTTATTACTTTGAGTCAGATCATTACCTTAACTGATTTATTATCTATCAGATTTTTATAGGTAAATTAATTTGGACAATTGATTTTATCCCAAATTTAGATATGATTGATTTGCTTTAATGATTTGGTTCTGCAGACCATATCTGCAGAGAGAGGTTGGCCCACATGGAGCTGATGTGGTACAGAAGGGAGTGTGTCCTCTAGTGTCTTTGGGGCTCTGAACCTCTAGCAATGCCAGGGGGTGTGTAGAAATGTTCGTGACATAGATGTCCTTGTCTTCCTACTTGAGAAAGGTTCAAGTTTCAAAGCCTGAGACACTGTTTGACGGGTGGAGAGGCCCTCAACCCTGATGTGAGGGACAAGTGGAAGAGCCAGACAGGCCTGGAGCTCCATGAAGGCTATGGACAATCTGAAACAGTGAGTTGGTGTCCCAGGCCACCTCATCTGAGCCCTCAGCCCATTGCAGGGGATCACTGACCTATAGCAGTTACCCACCTCTCCCCAATGCCTGCCAGAAATTGCCTTGGCTCTAGGGAAAACTGGCAATGAGACACCATTAGCCAGTCTTCCTTTTGGTTCAAAAGCAGTCTTGGGTAATTAATTTCACATACACCATGGCCTGCACAACAGCCTTCCTGATACCATGATTACTTTTGTGTAGGTTTGGGTCATAATTTTAGAGAGCCCAGTTGTGATCACTTGGTCCCTTGATCTTGAAGAACATTATGGCACTGGAAGCCCATGATGGAAGAGGTTCCATCTTGATATTGTTCAGAATGGTCTTCCCTTCTCAGACACCCTGCCTTCTAGATGATTCTAAATTCAATCCAGTTGACAATGAAGATTAATACTCATAATGCTCAAGGAAATTGTCACACCAGAATAGCCTACAATGTATTTTTAGTAAAATCTTAAGCAATGACCTCTGCAGCCATCTTGGCAAGATGTGGGGGTGAGTGAGTCTGTGAGCTTAATGATACAATTTAGGTCTCTATCCATGAACACTAATTAGAGTTCCACATAAAGATGTGTTAGCTATGGAAAGGAGATAAAGAAAAATTAAGGGAAAGGGAGGGAAAAGGAAGAGAGGGAGGGAAATAAAGATGGTGGAAGAAAGAAGAATGGATGGTAGTGAGAGCAAGCCTGAAGCAGGAAACAAGAGGATGAGGCCCCCCTCATGGACACTGATTTCTCTCCAGGTCCTTATCTGCGGCAATTCAAGAGACTCGACAATCAAGTCTGGATCTATGGGGAAAGCAAGCCCACCTTATGATGTGCAGGTAGGCAGCCTCTGCCCCCTGTGCATGGAGCCCTCGATGTGCTGGGGAGTATAGGCTGGTGGGTACCACAACTGTGTAAATGATGCTCTGATGCCATGCCATCTCTCCATCAGATTGTAGATGAGGACGGCAATGTCCTGCCTCCAGAAAAAGAGGGGAATGTTGCTGTCCGCATCAAACCCACCAGACCCTTCTGTTTCTTCAACAGCTATCTGGTAAGAGGTGGGGATCAGCTGTGAGAAGTCTCAGCAATCATTCATGCCAAACCTTGAGAAGCAAGTTTTGTAAATATCTGTAATTTGAACCTTGCAGTAACTGCATGAAGTGGGTTGCTATTGTTATTGATCAGGAACTCTGTTGTTGATAAGGAAGCTACAAAGGTATAATGACTTCTCCAGTGTCACGCAACTAATATGCAAGGTCAGAGGCTTTAAAAAGAGTGTGTTGAGAACACAAACCCATGCCGACTTAATCGTGATGGCAAAGGATAGGGAAAACTAGGTTCAGGGAAGTGAAGGTTCTTACCAAAGAACCAACTGCAAAGTTGTGTAAGAGCCAAGTTTTCAGGTTGTTTCTTTCTGGTTTGCTGGCTGGATTTGTACCCTGGAATTTCAGTCCAAGGTTCCAAAATAAGACGGTAATTATCTCTCCTCGAGAAATACTTTAGCTAGAGTCTCTTTAGACTTTTTTTTCTATAAAACTCTCAAACCAGGATGTGCATCAGAAACACCTAGGAAGCTTCAACTATTATGATGCCTACATACCACTTAAACCAAATCAACTAAACTTTTGAATGATGAAGGTCAGCTTCTGGGTAACTCAAAAGTGCAGCCAAGGATTAAGAACCACTTATCACAGAGATACCATGCCATTCATACATTAAACTGACTGAACGTGCATTTTAGAATCAACTTGTCAAGATCCATAAAAACATTTGTTAGCAGTTTAATTGGATTTTGCTTTGTCTGTAAATCAACCCAGAGAAAGCTGACACTCCACCCATTCTTTCTAATTATATTAATTAATTTAGTGTGTGTGTGTGTGTGTGTGTGTGTGTGTGTGAGTGTGTGTGTATGTTTGGGTACATACATGCCACGGAGTATGTGTGGAGGTCAAAGGACAGCTTGGGGAAGTAAGTTCTCTCCTTTATCCATGTGGGTTTGTAGACTGAACTCAGATCATCAGGCTTGGTAGCATACACAACTACCCACCAATCTATTTCAGCAGCTCCTACTCATCTTCCTATCTTTCGATTTGTTTATCTCTCCTCTAATGTTCTATAGATTGGTAAGACTTCTGTGACTCTACCTTTTAGACCTTTGCTAAGACACATTCTTAGATATTCATTGATAGCTTAGCTTTTCCTCAAAATGTGTTTTTGAACAGAGATAACATTTACTTGTGAAAAAATGCATCCATGGCAAGTGTATAGGCCAGTGACTTCTGGCAACTGTGTGTGCCTATGTGGTCACCACTGCAGTGAAGATGGGAACATTATCATAACCTCTAAGAATTCTGTGAGATCCTTTACATCCAACCTTCTTTACCTGAGACCTCAGACAATTGGTAAATTGTTGTTGCTATACAGCATTACATATACTATACATTAACTATATACTGTATACAACAACTATATACTAATTTTGTTTCCTTTCTAAAAACTATACGTGGAGTCATAAAAGATCCATTTTTGTGTATCTTAAACTCAGGATAATTTATTTGCCAGTCATCCATATTTTTGCACACATTAGTAATTTTTTTCTTTCTATTAACAAATAGTAAATTTTTCTTTAATTTTTTTGGAAATTTGGGGCTGGAGAGTCAGCTTTGTGAATGAAGCATTTGCCATGCAAGTGTCAGGACCTGAGTTTGAATCCTCAGAACTGGCCAAAAGCTGGACAGAGTAGCATGAGCTTCTGAAATCCCAGCTCCTAAGAGGAGTTGGAGACAGGAGAATCCCTGGAAGCTCACAGGCCAGCTAGCTTGGAGCATGCAGTGCAAATAAACAATGCAAGACCAGCTAGCTTGGAGCATGCAGTGCACATAAACAATGCAAGACCAGCCAGCTTGGAGCATGCAGTGCACATGAACAATGAAAGACGTGTCTCGAAGAAAGCAGAAGGAAAGAACTGACAGCAAATGCTGTCCTCTGATTTCAGCACGTGTGCCATGGCCCTAATGTTTCCATATTCACACACACACACACACACACACACACACACACACACACACACACTAATTTTTAGAATCATGGCTTGACTTTTTCTACCCTCTACCCTCGCCTCCTATCAATGGGGTTTCAAGGCAACCCATTACTTCATATATTCTACTCTCAGCGTATTCGCTTATCCAGAGCCAATTGCCCTGTGTGTGTCCTCCTTGAATTCAACTCTTCTAAGGATGCTCACCGGCATTTGCTCTAAATCCCACCTGGAAGCTCTCTCATCCAATTAAAAGAGAGGAAGCCACAAATCTTCAGGACTCCAGCCTCCTGCCCTGTAGGAAATTCTGGACAGCTTGAATCTTGAGATCCAATAGGCTACCTGTTGAAGGGTTGTTGGCCTCCAGTGTGGGATCCCCAGGAAGGGGCTGGCCTAAGTGGTTGTGCCCAAATGACCCTTCACGGTCTTCCCTTGTCTTAAAGGACAATCCTGAGAAGACAGCCTCATCAGAGAAAGGAGACTTTTACATCACTGGGGACAGAGCCCACATGGACAAGGATGGCTACTTTTGGTTCTTAGGGAGAAATGACGATGTGATCAACTCTTCAAGGTCGGCAATTTGCCCTTTCCTTTTCTCAGGGTTCTATAGGGGAAGGAAAGCCATTTGGAAAAGCTTCTTTTCTCTTCCAGCTACCGGATCGGGCCTGTTGAGGTGGAGAGTGCCCTTGCGGAACATCCAGCTGTCCTTGAGTGTGCTGTGGTCAGCAGCCCAGATCCCATTCGGGGAGAGGTAAGCAGTCAGGCAAGAACACAACTGCGTTGTTTCTACTTAGTAGCACCCCAGTGAACAAGCAGCAAGGCTAGGTCCCTCCTTTGGACTCAGCCCCACCCCTAGCATCACAAAACCGAAGTCCCACCCTCAGTCACGCATTGCTTCTGATTAAACCACCTTTAAATAGTAGATGCACTCTACAAAGACAAGATGGGAAAAAAAGTGTAATTTTACTTGGACACCAGACAATCCAAATGAGGCTGCTGATTCGGCAGGAGATCTCAGTGGAAGGGAAGACACAGACCGCCATTAATCCTCTCCAGTGGAAAAAAATAAATAAATAAAAAACAAAACAAAACAAAAAAAACTTCTTTTCTGTTTTCAGGTGAAGACCTAGCAAGCTCACCAGACATGACTGATGAGGGCTGTAGCTGAAAGGGATGGCCAACTTGAGGGATGACAGAATGTTTCTAAGTGGCCTTGATTTGGTAGAAAGATGAGCCAAATTTAATGGGCTTTCACAGGACAAAAGCAAACTCCTTTTCTGTGCATCCCAAGAGAAAGGAAAGAGCAGACCCTGGGCACAGCTATGCCCACAACACCCGAAAGAAACAACCCAAAGAAGGGAAGCCTTAGTTGTTTCCCAATGTCATAGTGTTTAGTTCTTTGTGGTGGGAAGGGAAAGCAGAGCAATGAAGTCCATGGCTTGACTGGGGATGGGGTGTAAGTGAGTGGTAGACATAGCAGGCCAGGAAGTAGACAATCAGGCCGGAACCAAGGGACTATATATATATATATATATATATATATATATATATATATATATATATCCTTCAAAGACCCACTCTTAGTATCCTACTTCCACCAACTAATCCCGACCTCCTAAAGTTTTCAGAACCTCCCAAAATAGGCCAGGAGCTGGGCAACAAGCATTCCAACTGTGTGTGGCAGACATTTTAGAGTCAAACATGATCCATGGCTCCAGCATGGTCCTAGTGTGAAGCAGTCTCTCTGTAAAGTTGGAGTTGTATCAGTCTGTGTTCTTGGAAGCATTATGGCCAGCGATTCTCCAAGTCTAGTCCCCAGATGATTCATGGTTGCTTCATTCAAGTTCTTCTTTAAAATACAGATTTTTAGGCTTCAAGTCAGGTCTGCTGAATCATACTGCTTAGAGAGGAGGTCCAGAGCACCAGCTTTGGCCAGAAACCCTTTGCCAAGCGACTCCTCACTAAAATTTGAGTTTGATATAGGAAGAGAGAAGTGTATATGTATGTGCTGGAGAAATCAGACATGGAAAGGAATACGTGGCTATGAATACTATGGTTTAACTAGAGCATTGATAAGCAGACACCCTCAAGTGACTCCATAGAGAGTACTTGGAACACAGTCTGGCACATAACAGGTGCTCAATAAATGTTTCATAGTAAACATGGTAAGAGACAGCTCTTCTTAAAAGCCAGGTTTGTCTGAACACAAAATGAAAGTGAGCTTACACCTCTGGGAAGTGTGCAAAGACACTACCCCTTAACAAAAGAGAGTTAGTCGTTTAATATTGGTGTAGACCTACAACCAAGTGGCCTGTTAGGCTCTTCCATTGCGATCAGAAACTGTTTTATTTTATTTTTGAGATTATAATATTACATTTCTCCCTTTCCTCCCTCCAAAGTCTTCTTGCCTTCTTTCAAATTTGTGACCTTTTTTCCATTAATTGTTATTGCATATATATATATATATATGTATCTACATATATATTCCTAAATATAACCTGTTCCATCTGTATAATGTTACTTGTATATATGTTTTCAGGGCTGACCATTTGGTATTGGACGATACCAATCGTCTTCCCTAGGGAGGACCATTTCTTCCATTCTCATCATTCCCTGGTTACCTGTAGATCTTTGTGTAGAGTTGACATCTATGGCTTTTCCCCACCCACCTTGGCATTTCTATTGGTGTCATCCTCGTTCAGCCCGTGTTGAGGCAGCCATATTGGTGAGACTTTATGGGTGTAATTTATGACATTATTAGGAGGTACTATTTGAAGGTATTTTAAATGTTATTTATTTGTGTATGTATGTGTGTGTGTGAATAAATGTGCATGTGTGTCACAGCACATGCGTGGAGGTCAGAGGACAACCCACGTGGGCTCCATGGAATGAGCTCAGGTCATCTGGCTCAGCATCAAATGCGCTTACCCTTGGAGCCACCTCCAACCCCAGGAATTACGTTTTGAACAATTGTTGCCTCTTTATCAGGAGGCAAATTGTAGGAGAAACCTCGGCAGACAAAGCCAAGGTGCAGAACATCAGCTGGACTGACTGAAACAGAAACAGTGTAACTCCACGTTTGTTGATGGGAAATGTACAGGCACTCTCCAAAGACCCAGCAGCCCCTGAGCAGGACGGTGTTTTCTTCTGCCTGGACAAGCCCATGTCCCTCTGTCTTCCTACAGGAAAATCTGGAAGTAAATGGCCATTGACGTTGTAAAGTTATGTCCCCTAGTGGGTTTGCATCTTAGGGGAATCCATGCTGGCTCCTACTGGAGTCATTACAAGTATGGCGAGTGGCACAGGAAATGAGGCTCCAAAATGATCCCACAAAAGCCAGTAACTCTTCAGTAGTTTATTCTTAACAGGCAGACAATAGGGAAATGGATGGCATTCACTTCCCTGGCTGTGCTCAAGCAACTAGTAGAACTGGTAGAAACTAGTGGAACCCTCCTGATAGGATAGTGTAAGTAGCCACATATGCACAAGGCTAACTTGAGAAGAAAAGCATCATTCCTGAAGGCTTGATGCCTCTGTGGTTCCCTCCCCGCAGGTGGTGAAGGCATTTATCGTCCTTTCTCCAGCCTACACGTCTCATGACCCAGAAGCACTGACCCGGGAGCTCCAGGAGCATGTGAAGAAGGTGACTGCTCCATACAAGTACCCCAGGAAGGTAAACACCTGGGATCCTAAGACATAAGCTGAGGAACCAGATGGGTGCCTGCTGCCTGGACTGGCCTCCTATATAGGGCAAGGCTCTGCACCAGAGATATGCACATCCCAGCTACTGCTTCAGCCTTGTTTGTCTTTCTTCTCTGGATCTTTCCCAAAGTCCATTATGGTCTTACTCTAAGAATTGACCTGCCAATGAGAAGCTGAGGGTCTGGTGAGAGGTAAAGGCCCATGTGCTCTAAGCTCTAGCAGTTTTAAATGTTGTCTCCTGGGGGAAACCCTGAATTATGGGAGCTTTCCAATGAAATAGTAAAAGTAACAACTTAAGAAAAGGGTCATTCTGGGAAACGATGGTTTCTAAGCATAATGGTATCTGTTTGTTTGGTTACCAGGTGGCTTTCATTTCTGAACTTCCAAAGACCATTTCTGGAAAGATCTTAAGAAGTAAATTGAGAAATCAAGAGTGGGGGAGATGAGGTGCAACCCAAGAAAGATCACATGATGCTCTGAAGGTCCTGAAAGGAGAAGGAAGCAGGGTTGGCCAGCCCCATCCTTGGAGCACTATCCCTTCAAAGAATAGGCATCAAAGATGGTCAGTTTCCAAATGGGCATTGTGGGATGACGCTGGTAAAGTGAGGGCATCCCTGATTCAGAGCTCACCGCCAATGCCCCATCCCTGACTGGAAAAATCCTCAGCATCCATCCATTGGTTGTATGAAGAGAATTCTGCTGTTCCTGTTCCTGGGACAGGCAGATCACCACAGCCTTAGGGTATTCATGGTCTTATTATGGCAGTGGGAATATAAAACTTGACTTTTGGGATGAAGGCATTTGGTAACAGCATCTGGGCCATGACCCTGGCAATACTCTTTCATTTAGAAATCACACCTTTGTGACTCACTATAAAAGAAATGATTTAAAATTCTGAAAATATTTGATATACAAAGATATTCAGTGAAGTATTTTTTATAACTGAAAACACACACAAATGCCAAAACAATAGAGAAATAATTAAATCAATTAACACTAAACTGGCCAGTTAATGTAACTATTCTATTACTGAAGCACAACTTGTGTCCTGAGGGGGGGAAAGATATGTTACATTATAGTTTAAAGGGAAAACGCCACTGGGAAGCAGCTGCAAGGAAACACACTGGAGGCATCACCGGTACTTTCCCTTAGACGCTTGCCCTCTCTCAAGTTTTCTTAAGAATAAGCCGGGCGTTGGTGGCACACGCCTTTAATCCCAGCACTCGGGAGGCAGAGCCAGGCGGATCTCTGTGAGTTCGAGGCCAGCCTGGGCTACCAAGTGAGCTCCAGGAAAGGCGCAAAGCTACACAGAGAAACCCTGTCTCGGGGAAAAAAAAACCAAAAAAAAAAAAAAAAAGTTTTCTTAAGAAACAGAAACAACTATTTTATAAACAAGTTATTTTAGAGAGGCAATCCTCTCTTCCAGGCCTGGGAGATGGCGCTGATCATAAGTCACCTGCTGTGTAAGCATGAACACCCTATTTTCAGATCCCAGATAGCCATGTAAAAGTCAGCTGTGGTTGTGCACATCTGAAACTTTAACCTTAGGGTGACAGGAAGACAGGAGGATTCCCAGAGCTTGCTGGCCAGCCAGTCTAGCCAACCAGTGAGCTATGTGTTCAGTGAGAGCCCCCATCTCAAAAAGGTAAGGTAGAGAACAAGAGTAGAAGAGAGTAACATTGACTGTTGTCCCCACATGCCTGTGCACACTCATGAACAGTGCACACATATACTACACTATACACACATATGTAGCCCCCAAAAGAAACAATCTTCTAGACACTTCCCTACCCCATGCCTCATGTCTAGCTTTCGGTTCACAAATCGATGCTCATCCTAGAATAGTAAATATCCCAGGGCACAGTGGCGAGAAGCCATGTTCTAGGTCCTGAATCTAGAAGGCAGGGCTCTGGATGACCAAGACTACCCACCAAAGAAAGAAGCTGATGGAAACTCAAAGCAACGCCTGTGACCTCTACTCAAATTCCAGCATTTCGCCTCACTAGTTAATATGTGTTGATTGAGTACCTACTCAGTGTTGGAGCCTGTGAACATGATAATAAGCAAAGTCAACCTGTGTGGGTTTGCCAAGGCTGCTACAGGCAAGTCCCAGGATGGGTTGGCATCAACAGCAAAGATCTGTTTCCTCAGTTCCACGGGCAACTCTAACATTAAAGTGTTAGTAAGCTATCTACACCTGAGACTTCTCCTCACATTGCAAGTGTTGTGTTTGCCCTGTGCCTCTGCTGTTCTTCTCCCATACATGCCAAAGACGCATACATACTCACATCTCAATCTCCAGTTCCTTTAAAGACGCCTGTCACTTCCTACTACATTAGGGCATTTGGATGTTCACAACCTACCTTAACTTCAACACTCTTTTAAAGACTTTGACTCTGAGTAAAGGGGGGGGGGCACGCGGGAATTGCAAGCTCCAGGGGCTGCCTGAGCTACAGAGTAAATTAAATTCAAGGCTGGTCTGGGTGATTTAATGCCTCAAACTAAGTCAGTAAAAAAGAAGAGGTTGAAGATATAGTCAGTGGTTGAGCATTTGCCTAACATGTGGAAGGCTCTGGATTCAATCCCCAACAGCACAAAGCAAGGGAGTAAGGAAGCAAGAAAGCAACCAAACCCTGTTTCCAAATCCAGTAGTCACTTTCTAAGGTTCAGGGGACTAGGATTTCAACAAATACTCTCAACCCATAACACTGCTTACAAACTTCAGACTAGTGGAGTTAGTGTTTGTCATGGAGCAACAGCAATAAGAACATAACTGTGATAAGTGCCACAAAGCACACAGTGACTGACAGCACTGGGGGATTTAGGGTGCACGGAGATTGTATAGGATTCCTCTGGTGGAGCTGGGGAGATGTCCTAGCAGTTAAAACCTTGCTATACAAGCGTGAGGGCCAAAGTTCAGATCCCCGGAAACTCATGTAAATGCTCAGTAAGTGTGATGATCCAGTCCTGGAAAGGAGAGATAGTAGATTCCTAGAGAAAGCTGACTAGAGAGGCCAAACATCAGAAAGCTCTGGGTTTTGACTGTGGGATACTGCCTCAATGGATAAGGTGGAAGAGCAATGGAGAATGGTTTCTGACATCAAACTCAGGCCTCCACATGCATATGCAACCCCTGCCCCTCAATGTGTGCATGCATAGCCTCACACAAATACATGCATATGTCCCCACTCATGCATGTGTACCCACAAATGTACAAAAACATGCATACACACATGCAGATGATGCACACACCCATGAAAAGGGTGCCAGGGGGAGAAGTCTCTAGAGAGCTGGGATTGAGGAAAACGTGCACACAGATAAAGAGTGAGCCCTCTGGATAAAGAATGCAGGCTGTAGAAAGGCCTCATGGGGAGGTAGAAGAGCGCAGATGGTACTGCTGAGAGCACTTCTGAAGTGAGTCTTTCTCTGTCCTGCCAGCCAGCTCCCGAATCACAACACGGAGACAATATCGACCATGAAAGCTTGGCCAATAGCTTAGGCTTGTTTCTAACTAGCTCTTATAACTTAAATTAACCCATTTTTGTTCATCTATGTGCTGTCACATGGCTTGTGGCTGTTACTTCTCCTGCATGTCTTGCTTGTTCCATGTCTTTTGGCATCCCATCCTTCTTCTTCCCGACATCCTCTGTGACCCCCAAATCCTGCCTAGCTATTGGTTGTTCAGCTTTTTATTAAACCAATCTGAGTGACACATCTTCACAGTGTACAAAAAGATTATTCCACAACACACTTCACATTCAGGTAGAGCCAGCCACACCCAGGCAGTTCTCGGAGCTTCCACCTCTGTCCTCCTGTGAGCAGATACTGATAATATCCTACTTTATAGATTATTGTTTGTTGTTTTCTTACTCTTTGTCTCTTTGGGGGCCCACTATCCCGCTCCCAAATAAATCACACATGGAGGCTTATTCTTAATTATAAACATCTGGCCTTTCCTTTCTCTTACTTCTGTACATCTTACTTCACTCTTACTCCATGGCTTGCTGTGTGGAGTGGCTGGACCCTGGACTCCTCCCCCTTCTCTGGCTCCTTCTTCTTTCTCATCTCCTCCCAGATTTCTCTTTCTATATATTCTCTCTGTTGAACAGCCCCACCTATCCTTTCTTCTGCCTTGCCATTGGCTGTTCAGTTCTTTATTAGACCACCAAGTGTTTTACACAGGCACAGTAACACAGCTTCACAGAGTTAAACAAATGCAACATAAACAAAAGTAACACACCTTAAAATAACATTCCACAACAATAAATGGCACTGATAGGACCAGCATTCTGTTGATATCCATACAGCTGGTATCTCACAGAGCTAGAATTCAAATTCAACTGGTGGTTTAATTTAGGTGTTGTGTCTCTGCATATATCAGAAGTGTAGATATCATTGTAGTCAGTTTTCCTGTGCCTACCTGATCAAGCAGCCCCTAGGTTCCAAGTAAACACACAGAGGCTTATATTAATTACAAATCGTATGGCCTAAGGCTCAGGCTTCTTGCTAGCTAGCTCTTTCATGTTAAATTAATCCATTTTTATTAATCTATATGTTTCCATGTGGCTGTGGTGTTATTGGTCTGCTGGCATTTAGTTGCTCCTTGGGTGGTAGGCAGGTGTCTCCCCTGACTCCACCCTTCTTTGTCCCTGTCTTCAGTTTGAATGTACTGCCTAACCTTATTCTGCCTCACCATTGGCCAAACAGCTTTATCTGTCAACCAATGAGAGCAACACATAGTCACAGTGTACAGAAAGACATCCCACAGCACTTCCCATTTTCAGTCTAATCATAAAGGAAGCTTTTCATTTTAATGTAGTAAAATTACATGTAACAAGACAGTTATCAAGCAAGAATTACAGTTACAATATCTAGTCTATTTGTATTAGCAAAATTAAAAAAATACTTTATCATCTATCCTATTTTTGTGAGTCTAAGTTTTCTAATTTACCTTTTATCATGATTAAGGAAAACTATAACTATTGAGTTTTCAATTCCATCAAAGACCCCAGAAGGATATAATATTACCTGAGTAAACAGGAAGTGCCTTGTAAGCAACTACCAAAATTCTAGAAATGACAGAGACATCTGACTGCCTGGACAGTCACCCAAAATTCCTCTGTAATGTTTGGGTATCCATCTTCAACCTACAGGCCTAGAGTCCCTGGCATATTTTTCAGTGAAATAAGAAATTTGAAGAACTCTTTGCCTATTTAGGCAAAGTTCATCAGTTGCTTTTCTCTGTGTTCTGCAGAATGTCTGGCATTTTCTTCTGTGAAGCAGGAACCTAAAGGACCATCTCACCTTGATTTGGCAACTCACTTTTGTATGGGTCCTACATGCCCAGTTTATACAACATACTGTCAAGCAGTTCAGGCAAGAGCAATTTCTTGCCCACATGGCCAGTTTTGCCAAGAAGAAGACAAACTCCATATGGAGTGTCTTCAATATCCATCTTCCTCTTTGAAGTAAATTGATGCTGCCAGGAACAGATGTGTCTCACTGTCCAGAAAAGTCTAAGTTTTTAAAACATTTTAAATGCCATATTCTGTAGGTCTTTGAAGTGTTTGAAGATTACCTATCCATTTGAACTTTATCTCTGCATATCTATAAAACCTGATTAACATGACTATAAGTTTGACTATTATAGATGATTATTAATTTGTATTTCCTAACTATATATTACATTTTTAAATAAGTAACATAAATATAATACCTTAAACAAGAGTAGAAATATACATACAGTATAACAAAATTGACTTTAAATTTGTATCAATAACCTGAAATCCAGACCAATGTAAAATGTTTTGAGATTAACTGTTGTTTTTTGGATTAAAATACTTTCAGTAATCTACCCTTTTACCCTACATTTCTATATCATACATTTCTATGACATATTCCCCTTTCTTCTTTTAGAAAGAGATTTGTAGATGTAACGGTCTTATTAAATAAGAAACACAGAGCCAAATGCAGAGTTAAAAGCCCCAGAGGTCAGAGCAGCAGCTAAGAGTTGAGACTAAAACCCACCTTCTTATCACCCGCTGCCACCGCTGTCCTTCCCCTGAGAAAGAGACCTACTTCCCCTGTGTGTGTGTGTGTGTGTGTGTGTGTGTGTGTGTGTGTGTGTAATGGGTAGCCATTCCAGCTTTGATCTGGAAGTTCCAACCCCCATTGAGGCTTCGGTAACTGTCACGCCTATAAGGCGGGGCCAAAGGAGGACCCTGAAGACCCGAGATCTGAATGCACTGGCCCTCTTGGTTCCTGGACCTAGGATGCTGGAGGTAGACCGAGCAGAGTTCTCCAGAGAACACTGCCAGACTGTGCGCCACACCTTTTCCAGACCCTGTAAACTATCCCTTCACTTGTAAGTTACCCCACAAAATAAACCTCCCTTTTAACTACGTGGAGTGGCCTTAATAATTTCACCAATATGTGTGTCTTTTTTTTTTTACTTTCTCTTCTGCCTTCTCATTGGTTGTAAACCCAACCACATGACCTCCTTGTCACTGCCTGTCTATATAGACCTCCAGGTCTCTATGGTTGGTATTGAGATTAAAGACGTGTGTCTCCAGGCTGGCTGTGTCCTTAAACACACTGACTCTTCCTGCCATGTGATCGGATTAAGGGCATGTGCTATCACTGCCAGATTTCTGCTATGGCTTGCTATTATCTCTGACCCCCAGGCAACTTTATTTATTAACATACAAATAAAATCACATTTCAGCACAAATAAAATATCACCATAGAGATTGACTATGATACAATAAGATTTTGTAACCAACTCCCTAAACAAAGACAAACATCATAATCCATTTTTTGGGAATATGGACATAGTTTTCTAGGCTACTTCCTGCTGATAGGGGGTGCTGTTAATATTATGGGAACCCTGAGAAAATTTAGTATTATGGTCAAGTTTTGGCTGTAGTAGTCTGAGGCTGGATCATCTCAGCCAGCAGCCTTGAACCTGTTCTGGATGCAGAACTCAGAGGAAGCTGCAACAGAGGCAATGTAAAATGCTGGATCATCTGGGCCATTTGTTTTCACTGATGTCTGGTCCCCTCATCCTGAAAATACATAAACTTTTAAAGATAACATACATATCTGCATTAATACAAGTACAGACTGTGTACTACACATAAGTCAGGCAAAGATAATTTCTTATTATGTGTTTGAGCAAGTAAAATATACATCACATGTCTTGCAGTTCTTTCAGGTTTATGTTTTTATGTCTACAGTCAGGATTTCGGGGGTCTTCCTCAATCAAATATGATCATCTTTAATTTTGAATGAATACATAGCCTCTTATTTCCTGTGGAAACAAAAACATAACCTCTCCTTCAAAGTGGCATACTTTTTGACTTAAATTTGGGGGTCAAGATATTTTTAAAACATGTAGGTTGGGTTAGCCTAGCAGCTTTTATAATTAAATGTCTCATAGCAGTCAAAAATTTTAAAGACAACACAATAATATACATAATCCAGACTTTCTGTGCATTTTCCATCCTCAAGTGGCTCATTTTTTTTAATATTACTTTACTCCCCTTTCGAAGAACTTTATTTTCCTATTTTAAAACTATGTATTTTTTATGACTGTCTATATCTTCTCTTTACTCTCCCTAGTCCATGTATATTTTTAAACACACTGTAACCCATTCAGAGTTTTTTCCATCTGAATATGTTCTTACTGTGTATCTGTAATCCTTTTCTGACCAGGAGAGATTTTAAACTGTTAAGCTGCACAGCTAGGACCAAATCTGTGGCTTTTTCTGCTGGCTCCACCCCATTTGGCTTCCCAACATGGTGGAGGTATGTTTACCACCAGTTCTGGGAACCACACTTACTGCCAACTCTGGGAAGCAGTGGATCTATGCTTCCACCAAGCAGTGTGCAGCTCAGAAACCTTATAGCAAAAACTAAATCTGACATGCAGCATGCTGCATGGCTTGGAAACACCTCTGTGTACTGTGACAGGAATCTGCCATGCTGTGCTGAAGCTCAAATGCCACAGCAAATGCCATAGCATCTCTGTACCAAGGCTCACATGATAGACATGAACTAGGAAGCTGCTCTTGGCTCCATTTCTGTTCATTCAGAATCTTTTTTAAGGTTTTTCAGGTCTATGTGGATCAATGTCCAATGGCGATTGCCAAATATAGGTGGAAATTTCTCAGTCCCACCCGGGCCCATGGTCTGGATACCCACAGTCCATAGCTGCTTATAAAATAATCGCTCAGAGGCTTAGTATTAATTACAAACTGTTTGGTCTATGGCTCAGGCTTCTTGCTAGCTAGCTGTTACTTCTTAAATTAACTCACTTCTATTAATCTATGTATCGCCACATGTCTCGTGGCTTTACCTGTGTTGCATTACATCTTGCTTCTCCAGGTGGCTCTCAGTGTCTCCTCTGACTCTTGTCTCTTGCCTTCTCCTTGTCTCTCTGCTTGGATTCTCTATCTGGCTCTGTTTCTGCCTTGCCATAGGCCAAAGCAGGTTCTTTGTTAACCAATGGTAGCAATACATATTCACAGCATATAGAAAGACATCCCATGACATACCATTTTAGAAAATAAAATTTTAAAGCAATGTAGACTACAATATTTATTAAAGAAATTTGTTTTTTTTCTTTTGTCTTGCTGTCTTAGGGTTTCTACTGCTATGAAAGACACCATGACCACTGCAACTCTTAAAAAGGAAAACATTTGATTGGGATGGCTCACTTACAGTTCAGAGGTTCAATCCATTATCATCATAATGGGGAGCATGTTGGCATGCAGGCCAATATGGTACTGGAGTAATAGCTGAGAGTCCTACATCTTTCAGGCAACATAAAGTTGAGTGAGACAGTGGGTGGTATCCTGAGCATAGGAAACCTCAAAGCTCACCCTCACAGTGACACACTTCCTCCAACAAGGCCATACCCACTCCAACAAAGCCACACCTCCTAATAGTGCCACTCCCTATAATATTATGGGGGCCAATTACATTTAAACTATCACACTTGCTATGTAGCCTGACCTGGCTTTAAACTCTAGAACCTCCTCCATAAGACTTATGAGTACTGGAATTACAGGAATGTACCACCATTGACTTAATTATTTATTTTTTATTATATTAATTATCTAAGAATTTCATACAATGCATTTTCATAATCTCCACTTCCCTCTTTAGACTCCTCCTAGATCCATCCCTCTTTCTCTACCCACCAAAAATTATGTCCTCTTTTTTTTAGGCCTATCAAATCTAATTTCTGATGTCTATATGCTCGTGGGTGGGGGCCCATGCACTGGAGCACTAGCAACCTATAGGGTGGCCACATGCTTAAAGAAAACTGACTCTCCCTCTCCTCGCAGCTTTCAGTTTCCAGTAGCTCCTCAGCTAAGGGTAGGACTTCATGCCCACTCTCCTCCC
>CABHPH010159621.1:0-10144 GCA_902168325.1 Peromyscus nudipes
TGGGGAGGGAGAGATACTCAGCAGCATGGGAGGAATCTCAGGCCCTAGCAAGAGGCATTCCTTGACGGATGGAAACTATGCAGGGCTACAAGATACCCTAAAAAGGAGAGAGGGAGGCTCATAGATTCCTTTCTAAGTAAGCTGATTTTGAAAAAACATAAATAAAAATAAACTGATTTTGTACAAAGACACTGCCCTTTAACACTAGTATCTGTGATCTCTGGGTTATTGTGGGGAATGTCAAAGTCCATTACCAGCTTTTCCCAGCTGTGTCACAATGTGGGCAGCAGGTTAAGAAGATACTCTTGGAAGCAGGTGCTGCTCCAATTTCCCACAGCTGTTTATGTCTGCACAGACATAGCTAAGGGCATTGCTAATGATTTTAACCATCTGCTGTGTAGGTCCAAGTAGTCTAGAAAACAATAGGATGATATTTGAGGAAGAGGAAGCTATGGAAAGCAGAGGCATCTTTTTACTAGTAATCAAATTAAACACTAACCTCTGGGTACCCCACTGTACAGTCCAGAAGCAAGTCTAGACTTCCATGGAAAGTACACTCTATAGAGGCAATTTCAATCCTGCAGCACATCTGGCTGTGGAGAAAGAATTGGCTCAGCTTCAAATCTGACGCTCGTGTTTTCAAAAACAAGGCAGCATCTGCAAACCATTCCTTGGTGCTCCCACATACATCTATCTACCTCTCTGTCTATAGCAACAGAGAAAGACTCAAAGACAGCAACATCTAGGAGAGCTCTGGAGACCAAAAATGGCCAAGTCCTTGGAGGAGGTGGCCCCAGAACAAGCCTGCTATATGGTGTAGTGGGTATTGCCTCCGCCAATGACCTTGGACTACCTTGGCCCAATAGAGGCAGTGCTTCTTCTTGTCTGCCTACGTGACCTCTCAAAAGGAAAGAGAAAGGGGGATCGCATGCTCTCTTGGGTGGTCAGGTGGTGTGAAGCAGCGTAATTGGTCTCCAGCTTTCCAAGGATTCTGCAAATGAATTTACCATATCCTGTATTTATGAGTATATTTCCCCATTTCTTACCTTAATAAATGCCAGATTCCCCTTAAACAGACTCTCGTGGATTTCACTAACAATATGGACTGGGATAGAGACCTGTAACAGTCAGTACTATCCTCCACACACACCATGCGCACAAAGAGCTGAGTAGCTGAGCACAGGTTAGAATGTGTGGCTCCAGGCAAGCAGCAGACCACTCTTGTAGGGAGATTTAAGAACAGACACATGCTATTCTATCACTACCTCCTGGGAGGCCCAGAAAACCATTCAGTCAGCTTGTTTTTTATTTGTGTGTGTGTGTGTGTGTGTGTGTGTGTGTGTGTGTGTGTGTGTGTATGTGTGTGTCCCTGCACATATGCACACTCACGTAGGTACCCATGAGGGGCAGAGGAGTGTATTGGAGCCCTTGGAGCTGGAGTTTCAGGTGTTATGAGCTGGCAGATGTGGAGGGTTAGGATCTGAACTCCAGCACTCTAACAGAGCAGAAAGCACTCTTAACCATTAAGCCACATCTCCAGCTCTTTTTGGGGCAGTTTCCTTGGTACTACTTCAGGCTGGCCTCAAACTCAGAATTCTTCTGCCTCCACTTTTCAAGTTCTGGGACTGGCACATGCTACCCACACCCACTTCTAGTGGTAACCATAAAAGACGAGCCAGAGCTTTTTACTAAGATCAGCACAGATGTTACACTGGAAAAGGAGACAGCCACAGAGCTAGGAGTATAACCTGGGGTACAACATTTGCCTGCAATGCTGGAGACACTGGGTTCAAGCTTCAGCAATGAGAAATCAAAACAGGAAAAAGAAAAATGATTGCAACCACAATGACAGCTTTCTAGCAGCTTAGGAAAGCAGCAGTGGGCAGGTAAGAAACAGACTGAAGAATGTCCACCAGAAGTTACACTGGCCAGGGGTTCCTATAGGCTATGCTGCCTACACTTCTAACTTCTAAATGATGCTAGGATTAGCTCTTGTTTACAAACAATTTCCATTTTGCCATAAACATTTGGAGAAATGGAAATTCTCCAAATGGAAAACGTGACAGTACAGATTGAGTTCATTTATGATCTGTGGAAGATTATCAAGTGATGGGCATTTGGAGAAGCCAAATCAAGTCTTTACTTACCGGTACTGTGACGTCATCATAAAAACTCCAAGCTAAGGCCCATCGCATTGTCCTGCCTTGACAGAACTCCGTGAAGGTGACTTTAGGAACCTGAAACCAGTAAACACAGCATCTCATATAAAAGTTTTGTTTGATTTGAGAGAGGGTCTCAGGTAGCTAAGGGTGACCGTGAACTCCTGATCCTCCTGCCTCAACCTACTGAGTACTAGCAATCAAGTGCATGTCACCATGCCCACCTTCAAACTAAAGTCTTTCTAGTAATGTTTCTGGCTGCTAACTCCTATGGTTGTTTTTTGTTAGTTAACAAACATTATTAAAAAAAAAAAAAAAAGAAAAAAAAAGAAAGAAAGAAAGAAAAAAAAGGTATATACAGCTGATTATCTCTATACAGAATTTTTACCTCTCATAAAATACTAGAATTTATAGATGTCTCAAGGGTCAAACAACAAACAGCTAAAACAGTTCTCTAGAGTCACTGTAAAATGGTTTAGGTACTTTTTCTTCATTTCTTTGACAGAGGACTTGGCTACCTGGGCCAAACTGGCCTTCAACTTGGAATCCTCTTGCTTCTACCTCCTGGGAGCTAGAAATACAGATGTGGACCGCCTTAGCAGTGTGGGGTTGAATACAGGGCCTCAAGCATGCCAGACAAGCACTCAGTGCTCCTAAGCCTGTGTTTACTGTTGTTTTGAGACAGGGTCTCACTCTGTAGCCCTGGCTTGCTTGGAACTTGCTATGGAGACGAGGGTGGCCTCAAACTGAAACCACCTGCTTCTGCTTCATGAGTGCAGGGATTAAAGACATGTAACACGTCCAGCCTTTGTCTACTTCTTTAAACACAAGAGCCAACCAAAGTCTGGCCATAAGCATATGTATAATCCCTTTCATTTATCAGATTTCAATAAAGGAAAAAGTAGCCAGACGGTGGTGCTGCACGCCTTTATTCCTAGCACTCAGGAGGCAGAGGCATGCAGATCTCTGTGAGATCCAGGCCAGCCTGGTGACAGAGCTAGTTCCAGGATAGCCAGGGCTACACAAAGAAACCCTGTCTTAAAAAACAAACAAACAACAACAACAAGTAACTATTCTGTAGTTTTTAATATCTTTAACAAGAAATACTGGGCTAGAGAGATGGCTCAGTAATTAGGAGCAATTCTTGCTCTTGCAAAAGTCCCAGCTTGGTTTCCAGAACCCACAGGGTAGATTACAACCATCCATAATGCCGGAAGAGAATCTGGCCTCTTCTGACTTTTGTGGGTACACATATACCTGCAGACAAAACATTCATATACATAACATAAATACATGTTCAAAACACATTTAGCTTTATGGTATAAAGAAGGCTGCCCTACTCAAACTACATTCTAACGCACACACCTGAATGGCAGTGACAAAGCTTACCCCTTGGATTCTGAGTTCTTCCTTCAGTGGAGCCAGGCTGCACTTCTTCCCCAGCATACAGCTATACCACCTTGGGAAAACATCAGACAAATGAAAAGCGGATGTAAGCATCATTCATGAGAACAGCAGCAAAAAATATTGAGTTAAGTTACAAGTAACAATAACAAAAATTGCACAAATTAGGTAAATACTGAATCACATAATGGAAAAAAGAAGCCCAAGGCAACCTGAAAAAATAATCTTGGCTGGCAAATGGCACAGTGAATGAAGGCTTGAGTTCAATAACCACAGCCCATGGTGGAAAGAGAGCAGCTGCTCTGACTTCCACACACTCACCATGGCACCTCCCGTGTGTACACACACAAATAATTAAAAAAAACCTGCCAGGCAGTGGGGAGCACACCTTTAATCCCAGCACTCAGGAGGCTGAGCTAGGAAGATCTCTCTGTGAGTTCAAGGACAGCCTGGTCTACATAATAAGTTCCAGGCCAGCCAAGGGTGCATAGTGAGACCTAGTCATTTAAAAAACAAAAAACAAAAACCAGGTAAGTAAGTAAATAAATAAATAAACTGCTTGGTTTTCCAATGCTTAAAATGTACATATCTGGACAGAGATCAAAGAAGACAAGCTTCGTCTATCATACACAGAACCAAGGCCACATGGTTGTAGGGCAGACATTAGTCAACAACAAAAAGGCAGGACCTGCAGGGATGGTTTTAGAGCACTTGCTGGTCTGGCAGAGGACCCAGGTTCAGTTTCTGAGCACCCAAATGGTAGCTCATAACCACCCACAAACTCCTATTCCAAGGGATCTGACTCCCTCTCCTGGCCTCCACAGGCCCTGCACAAACATTGTGTACATTCATTGAAACAAGAAAAAATTCAAAATAGATCTTTAAAAAATAACAGAAAGGGATACAAATACCCTCGCACTATATTAAGAAAACACAGAATGCTGCCTGAACTTGTGCTGTGAACTGCTCTATGCCAGCCAGGCAGTGGTAGCTCACATCTTTAATCCCAGCACTTGGGAGGCAGAGCCAGGAAGATATGTGTAAGTTCAACTCCAGTCTGGTCTACAGAGTTGAGTTCCAGGACAGCCAGGACTATATAGAGAACTTCTCTGAAGGAGTGGAGAGAAAATGAGCTGAACTGGTTGAAGGGTAAGAATGATGTATATAGGGCTGGAGAGATGGCTAAGCAATTAAGAGCACTGACTCTTCTTCCAAAGGACCTGGGTTCAATTCCCAGCAACCACATGGTGGCACACAGATCTGGTGCCCTCTTCTGGCCTGCAGGGACACATGCAGGCAGAACACTGTATACATAATAAATAATTTTTTTTTTTAAAAAGTGATGTATATCATTTCTTCTGATTATTCTAAATAGCCTGAAAAATAAAAACGGATATAGGATTGTGCTTCAGTCACATTAGCTAGCATGGGAACTGCCTTCTACTGTCGAAAGTGATGAAATTCTGTCTAAAAGAAAGAAAGAGGAATGAAAGGAACTGCAGACAGCAAGTCCTACAGCTGCCAGAATGTAGTGCACTAAGCGTCTTTCCAGCTTCAGTACAGGGAAAGGATCCTCAAACAGCACAATAATCCTGCTGAGCTGATAGAACTGACGTGAGAGTTGAGAAGATGAAGCGGGTAGGATCTGCAAAGCAAATCAAGGGGAAAAAAAACTCAAGAAGAAAGGAAATAATTAAGATTAGATTAAAAAAATCAATAAAGGGCTGGAGAGATGGCTCAGAGGTTAAGAGCACTGGCTGCTCTTCCAGAGGTCATGAGTTCAATTCCCAGCAACCACATGGTGGCTCACAACCATCCATAATGAGATCTGATGCCCTCTTCTGACCTGCAGGTGTATATGCAGGCAGAACACTGTATACACAATAAATAAATAAATCTTTTAAAAAAAAATCAATAAAAAAGACAAATTATCAGGCTTGAAAGAGGTAACATCATCATAGAACCTACAAACATGTTAAGGGACACAGAAAGGAGGGAAAGCGAGGAAGATTGGGTAGGAAAGAGAAAGAGACTGAGACTCTCTCTACGTTCAGGCTAGTCTCCAGCTTTCTGTGCAGCCTATGCTGACCTTGAACTTCTGATTTCCCCGCCTCCAGCCCCCACCTAACTCCCAGTGTTAGGATTATAAGCATGTACCACCATGCTGGGTCTATTCAGTGCTGTGGGCTAGAGATTGAACCCAGAGATTCATGCATGCCAGGCAAGCACTCTACCACTGTACCCACATCCCTAGCCCCAAGAAAAAATATTTATAAACAACTTTTCTTTTTTCTTCTGGTTTTTTCGAGACAGAGTTTCTCCGTGTAGTTCTGGTGCCTGTCCTGGATCTTGCTCTGTAGACCAGGCTGGCCTCGAACTCACAGAGATCCGCCTGGTTCTGCTTCCTGAGTGCTGGGATTAAAGGCATGCGCCACCACCGCCTGGCATAAACAGCTCTTACTATACAATTTCACAACTAGTTCAAACAAATTCCTTGAAAGACACAAACTACCATACTTACTCCAGAAGTACAAACTCAAATTGTTCTTGTATTACATCAATTAAAGAAACGAATTCAGCCAGGAAGTGGTGGTGGTGCACGCCTTTAATCCCAGCACTAGGGAGGCAGAGGCAGGTGGATGGATATCTATGTTTGAGGCCAGCCTCTAGAAAGTGAGTTCCAGAACAGCCAAGGCTACACAGAGAAAACCTCCTTGAAAAACAATGAAGGAAGGAAGGAAGGAAGGAAGGAAGGAAGGAAGGAAGGAAGGAAGCAACCAACCAACCAACCAACCAACCAACCAACCAACCACTAAAAATCTTCCTGACCCAAGTACTTTGTTTTTAAGTACATTTAAAGAAAATGTACAAGCTGGGTACAGTGATGCAAACCTATAACCCCAGCACTCAGGAAGGGGAGCATCAGAGTCAAGACAGTCTCAAACCCACAGTTGGACTATATGAGACTGTCTCAAAAAAGGTGGGATGGGGAGTTCTTGCCAAGCATGCACAAAGCCCTGGACAAAAGTGCATACCTTTGGGAGGTAGAGGTAGAAGGATCAGAAATTAAAAGTAATCCTCTACTAAACAGTGATTTCAAAGGCTTGCCTGATGCATGAAAACTGTCTCAAAGACAACTACAGGTACCCTACCTTGTTTCTAGCTTCCTATGTTCATATGCCTAACCACTAAATGCTGGCTGCAATCTCAAGAGACATTCTGTGACAACTAATCAAAGTGCAAGTAGAACAAAAAAGAACAAAGGAAGATCTAGTTACCCAAGAGACTTTGAACCCATTACAGAATTTTAATCATGAAAGTAGTACTCTACTCATTACAGCATTGCAAAATTCCTCTGAGATGCTAAGTTTCAAGAAAAAATTATTTTGAAAGAATTTCTGGCCTGTAAAAGCTGCAAAATTAATACAAATGACTCTCCTATACCCTTCACCCAGATTTACCAATTAGCAAGTTCCCCCATGTCTTTGGTTCTGTATGTTTTCTAAACTATTTGGGAAGTAGCCATGAAACATTCCTGAATCCTAGTATTTCAGCATGCACACTTTTCAAACAAGAATCTTCCTTTTAGCTGGGCAGTGGTGGCACATGTCTTTAATCCCAGCCTTCGGGAGGCAGAGGCAGGTAGATCTCTGAGTCTAAGGCCAGCCTGGTCTACAGAGCAAGTTCCCAGGACAGTCAAGGCTGTTACACAGAGAAACCCTGCCTGGAAAAACTAAAAAGAACCTTCTTTTTGGTAACAACATTCAACAATTATCAAAATTAGACAAAATGTAACATGCACATGATATTATGATCTGGACTGGAGCATAATCCATTTTCACTTTCATAACTACCCGAATTTTTCCTGCATACACACTCCAGTGTAGGGCTGTGCATTTCATTCATCTGTCATGTCTCCTTAATCTCCTCAATCTGGAACTGTTCCAGGATCATCTTTTACTTTCATGTCAGGATATGAGTTAGATCTGAGTACCTGTTTCTGTTGTGAAGGACACAGGTGCTCAGATCAGGAGCTCATGGGGTGGGAGCAGTCCTTCTGGCCTCTCCACTTTACACTTCCCACAGTCCTCTTGGAAAGTCAGTACTCTGCAGAGACGCTCTGAAACTATACAAATACCCTGTTCTTTGCTGTTTTTCAATACTTGGGATGAAACCCAAGGTACAAACATGTACCACACAGTATCACTGAGGTACAGCCCAGCCAATATCTGATTCTTCAAATTTCCCATTGTTGATTTTTCCCACAAATCAATTATTATTATGACAACTGACAAATGATGATCTTTCTAACGCCCCTGTTTATGGACTTAGTCATTAGAATTCTACTTTGTAAGGAACAATTTTTACTTGAATTGCCCCCAATTGGGCTTAAACTAGGTCCTATGTCCTAATACATGTCCTCTGGGGCAATCATTCTTACAAAACGAGATATCATAGCCTTATGTTTATTTGGACCCAGCTCTGCCATCAATTATTTGAAAGATTACCAATTTGCAATTGTCATTATAAAGACTGAACCGTGGAAAATGAAACAATAAGAAATTTGAGGAACTTTGTCTCATTTCAGTAGGGAAAAGTTAGTTAGAAAATTCTTTAAGCCAATTTTTAAATTAAGTTGTAATGCAGAAAAGCAAGTTACAAGCAGAAGCCTGGGGTGAAAATGGCTACGAGCCCAACACCTTACTATCTATAAATAGACTGCTAGAACAAAGGCCTCCAGTCACCAGAGCAGCCGAATGTTCTGCTTCATCTCAAAAATTCATCATTTAAACTGACATAAATTCTAAATTGTCATGGCTAAAAATAAACTTTTACATTTTCCCCTGCAATCTTATATAGCACAGGGTGGCTACATGGTGCAAATGTGGTCTATTTAGAAACAAAACTGCAGTACAGATCACTGAGATAGTGGAAGTCTGAAATTAAACTTTTAAGTCAGGAAGGTTCACGTACAATTTTACCCTTTAAGTTGCTCTCAACTGCTAACCAAATCAAGTAGCAATGAACTAAGCCATTAATGAGCATGGCTCGGGCCTTCTGAGTTTCTGTGTGATTCAGGATCAAGAAGAAAAAATAATATTTAAATGTTTAAAAAGATTTCTTTTGCTGGGCAGTGGTGGTGCACGCCTTTAATCCCAGCACTCAGGAGCCAGAGACAGGTGGATCTCTGAGTTCGAGGCTAGCCTAGTCTACAGAGCGAGCTCCAGGACAGGCTCCAAAACTACACAGAGAAACCTTATCTCGAGAAACAAAAACAAAAACAAAAACAAAAACAAAAAACAAAAAACAAACAAAAACAAAAACAAAAGATTTCTTTTACATGTACAGGTGTTTTGGGTTACGTGTATGTATCATGTGCATGCCTGATGCCTTTTGAGGTCAGAGGCCGTTGGGGCCCCTGAAATTGGAGTTGTAGATAGTTAGGAGCCACCAGGTGGGTGCTGGGAACTGATCCTAAGTCCTCTAAGAGAGGAACAAGTGCTTTAACCACTAAGCCAGTTCTCCAACCCAAGAAAAAATAGTTTACATGGATAAAAGCGGCAAATGGTAGGGGATACTTGGAAATTTTTGTTTTTCTTTTCTTTCTTTTGTTTAGAGACAGGGTCTCATGTAGCCAAGGGCTGGCCTTGAACCCCTGATCCTCTGACCTCTACTTCCCAAATGGTAGGATTACAAGGCATGTATTCCACACCTAGGTAAGATACTTGTTTCTAATCTAGAATCTTCATAGCACCTTAGAATCTACACCTTGCCCAGCAGTCTGAATGCAGAGTCATTAGTGGTATAAACATGACAATGACCTCTCAAACCTGCCAGAGCCCTATGTGGACAAATGAACACTTTCTATAGCAACAGAGGCACAACGGCTCTTCGCAGCCAACTTAGACCTCTTACTCAACTTTGGGGCTGCAACAGAGCCAGGTATAAGCAGATCTGGAATATACTAAATAGCTTTCTATTCCTTAGAATGTTCATTTAAAACTTAAACAAAACAAAACAAAAAACCCTCAAGGAAAATTTCATTAGTTTAAAAGAAAAAACCCCAGGGCAGGCAGGCAGTAAACCTCAGCAGTATCCCTGAGAAGGAGAAGAATTCAGAGGAGCCAGACTTTGGAAAGCTGCATGCCTGCGGCCAGGTAAGCCACTGGCTAAAACTTGTTTTTGTAGTTCAAATGAAGATTCTATGGACATAAATTTAAAATTTGAAAGTCTCCTAAAAAGTAACAGCCCCATTCCCACTAAACTGTAGCCTAAGAGAACCTACATTTTCTCCCATTTTGTGGGTTGGCCTAGCCCCCCTAAAAGTCAACACACAGCCAGGCATGGTGGTAATTGTCTCTACTCCCAACACTCGGGAGGCAGAGGCAGTCAGATCTCTGTAAGCTTGAGGCCAGCCTGGTCTAGACAACAAATTCCAGGTCAGAGCTACATAAATGAGACTCTATCTCCCAAAAAAAAAAGAGGGGGCTGGAGAGATGGCTCAGGGGTTAGGAACACTGGCTGCTCTTCCAGAGGACCTGGGTTCAGGTCCCAGCACCCACATGGAAGCTCACAACTGT
>CABHPH010159621.1:10244-38925 GCA_902168325.1 Peromyscus nudipes
GGAAGGAAGGAAGGAAGGAAGGAAGGAAGGAAGGAAGGAAGGAAGGAAAAAGAAACAACAGCCAGCAGATGACGAAATGGTATAGACTACAATGATCATTTACTTCTTCAGCCAGGCATTATTAGGCTCAATTTAGCCTGAGCTTCTTTCTCCTTCAATATACTCTAATATGTCTCTGAAGAAATCAACTGAAGCAAAACATATTGACCATAAGCTAAAGGGTTCAGTCATGTTTTGGGCTTCTGTAATGTTTTAAGTTTTCTGAGAGGCAGACCACTAATAAGCTATTTTCCTCTTTTTTGTTTGGTTTTTCAAAACGTATTTATGTGTGTATTTGTGAGAGTCTGGGAGGGTGGGTTCCTATGTACATAGGAAGAAGCCAGAAGATGGTACCAGGTGTCCTCTATCACATCGCACCTATTCCTTTAAGGAGGCTCTCTCCCTGAACTGGGAGGCAGGTGCTTTCTTGCTAGGCTAGAAGTCATCACGGCACTGTGAGCCTTCTGTGGCTCTGCATCCCTCACAGCTGGGGTTGCTGGTGTGGTCATTCTGTGGGGTCTGGGACAAAAGCTCTGGTCCTCGTTACTACACAACTGAGTGCTCTGAACCTCTGAACCATCTCTACACACTCCTCAAGCTGCTTCCACAGTACTTAAATAGTTCACACTACCAAATCAGAATACTTGTGGATTTGGAATTTTCTAAATTAAGCATCATTTTTAAAGACAAAGTCTGTCATATACACCAGTCTGACCCTGACCCACAGCCCTCCTGCCTGCCTATGTAAATGCTAAGATCACAGGTATACCCTTGTACCTGGCTAAAATAAGCAGTTTTAGACACAAATACAAAAGGGGGGGAAATTATTCCCTACCTAGTAATTCCACCTCTGGGTAAACAACCAGGAGAATTTAAAATAGGATCTTGAAAATGTATCTGTACACCCATGCTCATCCTACTTCACTGAAGAACCAAACAATTTTGAAAAGCAACACAAGTTGCCATGAGATGAATGAATAGATAAAATGTAGTTTACACATGTAACGGAATATTAAAATTGGTAATGGTGGTTCACACCTATACTCCTAGGAGGCAGAGACAGAAACAACATCACAAGTCAGCCTGAGCTACACAGCAAGTACCAGTCAGGATCTATCTCAAGACCTTGTTGCAAACAAACAAAAAACAGAACAACAACAAAAAACCCCAAACAGAAAAATATTTGCCTTTTTTCAAAAGGACAGATTACAACATGGATAAGCATGAAAATATTATGCTAAATGAAATAAGACAATCACAAAAGGACAACTACTGTACGACTTCACATGATAACTCACTATTCAGAGCAGTTAAAGACAGAAGACAGTGGCTGGGGCTGCAAGAGAGAAGTAACAGGGAGCTGCTGCTTAACAGGTACAGCTACAGGTGCAGCTCTGGGAAACCACAAGTTCTGGTCCTGCATGGTGGTGCAGGACTTTGATCACAGCATTTGGGTGGCAGAGGCAGGTGGATCTGTGAGTTTGATTGAGGGAAGCCTGATCTACAGAGTAAGTTCCAGGATATCCAGGGCTATGTAGCGAGACCCTGGTTCAAAACAAAATGAAAACCAAAAATACTAAGAGGTCTGAAGATTAGATGCACAACAATGTGAATGTCCTTAACACTACTCAACTATAGACTTGATGGTACAGTGTTTGAACGCACTGGCTGTTCTTCTAGAGAACCAGGGTTCGATTCCCAGGACCCACATGAAGTCTCACATCATTTGTAACTCTACTCTAAGGGATCCAACATCCTCTTCTATCTTTCTCGGGCCCCACACACTCACGTGTTACACATACATACATGTGCAGGCAAAACACCCTATACATTAAAAAAAAAAAAAACATTTGCTATATAAGGATGAAATGTAGCTTAGTGTTGGTATGTGCCTGCCAATGTGAGACTTTGAGTTCACTCTCCCCAACATGCCCTCTTCCCTCAAGAAACCTTCTAAAAATATTGGATAGTAAATTTTATGTTTTTACCACACACAAAAATAAATACAAATAAACACTTTCTCTAGTTCACAAAACTCAACCCTAAGACTGCGAGCGGCCACTATCACATCATCTACCCTATCAACAGCATGTGGCAGGGGCCAGAGTGACATAAGACAAGCCGCTCTGTCTGAGTACCTAACACTGCTTGATGACAGGTGTGTTGTCCAAAATAATTAGCTTTTAAAACAGAACAGCCCTGACCCATCTCTGGAGATGGCTGGTAATCTGTTTCCTTCATTAAATTCCTGACAGCTCAATGTCCTCACATCTGTCACTGTTTAGGAAACTGAGTCCAAGAACCTCAACTGCTTCAAGGACTAAGCAACAAAATGATTCTGGTTCATGGGGCAGATTTGCACCCATCTGTTTTCTAATCAAAAGCTGTATTTGAGTCAGTTTTGTTCCATCCCAGGACCACACTAATGGGAACAATACAATCATTTGGGACTTCCCTCCCTTCATCTGTACAGTCTGTTGGACATTACTTATTTTTCAGTCCCAGTAATTATTTTTCCTTAAAGTGACATAGTTGCTTTAGGATCACACGAGACAAATATTTCTACTTACCTTAATCTTTTTTTAAGTTGTAAACTGTCATGGATTATCCTTTTAACAAATTCTAGTTCACCTCCTTCAGCCATGATTTCTGTGATGCCCCCAGTATTTACGGAACTAGGTGGAGGTCTTCGAGAATTCCGAGAGTTCACACCCTGAGCAACAACAAAAGCCATGGTCTTTGAACGTAATCTAGCTATTATTGTGCTACACTGAAGATTTAAAAGGTCACACAGCCAGCTGGGGCTGTAGTTTGGTGATAAAGCACTTGCCTAGCATGCACAAGGCCCTGGGGATTAAATATAAAAACATTTACCTTTTATATAGCCCAATCTGTTGCTTTTCCTTTATGCTTTGTCTTGATACCATGGCCAGGAAATCTACCCAAAGATTAAATCAATATTTACTTATGTTTTCTTCTAATTCTTTTATGGTTTTTTTTATATTTAAGTATTTAATCCATCCTTACCTCACTTCATATGAAAAAATTAACTCAAATAAATCAATGGCATAAATATAAGAGGTAAAACTATAAAACTTCCAAGAAGAAAACATAAAAGTAAATTTTCATTAACTTGGATTAGCCAATGGTTTCTTAGATACAACACCAAAAAGCATCAGAAAAACACAAAATAGATAAATTGTATTACATCAAAACTAAAATCGGCTTCACTGTAAAGGATACCATCGAAAATTGAGGACAAACCACAGGGTATGGAAAAATGTTTGCAAACACTGTAATTAAAGGGACTTGTTCTAAGATGTGTAAAGGAAACTTAATAGGAAGAAAAGTAACCCAATTTTAAAATGGACAAAAGGGAGGGTGGGGACACAGCTTAATTACACAGTGCTTGCCCAGTATGTGCAGGGCCCCAGGTTCAAAAGTCATTTTTGTTGCAAAACAAACAAAAATGAGCAAAGAGGACAGGGCTGCTGATCAGCTCAGTGTAGAGAGTTTAGCCAGAGCTGTGAGGGTCTAAATTATAGCCTCCACACTGGAAAGGGGTAGGTGAGGAGGGATCTAAGTGGCATTATTCCATGGAAGATGAGCAAAGGAACATTAAGCACATGAAAAGATGCTCAGCCAGCCTTCAGGGAAACTCCACCCCACACCCACTGGGGTGGCATGCCAAAGCTACAGATGTTAACAAGTGCTGAGGAACTGCAACTGTGGCTGCAACATGAGCAGCTGTCAATGCAGAAAACTGTTTGGCAGGTCATAGACAACTTATCAACACCCGCCTCAAATTTAAAAAGATAGTAAAACAAGGTATTTAGGGGGCTGGAAAAGTGGCTCAGCAGGTAAGAGTATCAGCTGCTCTCAGAACTGTGCCATCAAGTCTTCCTAAAGCCCCTATCTGTATTCTTTGAATGTAGAGAAACAACACTTTTAATAAATTTTATGCAAGGTATGGTTACTTTTCTTCATAAACTTACATGAAAGCAAATTTTTAATCATTTTAAGTGTACTTAACTTTATTTTCTAATCAGGAATGTTAGTGTTTCTAATAAATTTCTGCCCAAACGCGCCCCCCCCCACTTTGTCAAAAAAATTGTATTTGAAGATTTATTTATTTTTGAGCTGAGTCTGATGATGATGATGATGATGATGCACACCTTTAATCCCAACACTTGAGAGGAAGAAACTTCTGTGAGTCCCAGGCCAGCCTACATGGTGAGACCCTGTCTAAAATAACAATAACAATTTAAAATTTTTATGTGTATGAGTGTTTGCATGCATGTATGGTACTACTGGTCCCCAAGGAGTCCAGAAGGCATCAGAGTCCCTGGAACTGAACTTAAGTTACAGACAGATTGTGAGCTGCATGTGAGTGCTCAGAACTGAACCAAGGTCCTCTGAAAGAACAGTAAGTACTCTTAACTGCTGAACCTCTCCAGGCCCTGCACTGAATTTGTATGTTTTGTTTTTGTTTTTGTTTTTGTTTTTGTTTTTTTGAGACAGGGTTTCTCTGTGTAGCTCTGGCTGTCCTGGAACTCAATCTGTAGACCAGGCTGGCCTTGAACTCACAGACATCCACCTGCCTCCGCCTCCTGAGAGCTGGGATTAAAAGAATGCACCACCACCAAAGCCTGGTTGAAGTTTTCAAATGCATTATGTTTTGGTTGTACAGTGCAAAGGTTTTTGTTTTTGTTTTTATCTAGGGCCTATCACATGCTAGGCAAACACTGTACCACTGAGAAATATTCCTAGCCCTCTTTTTTCAATTTTGAAATAGGGTATCACTAAGTTGCTTCAAATAGGTTTAAACTTACTCCAAGTTCAGACTAGTCTGGAACTTGCAATCCTCCTGCCTCAGTGTCCCATGTACTGGGAATTACACCTCCACACATCAGCTCATTTTAGCCAAGTTTGTTCAATATCTAAAAGCAAATACATTTTTTTTCACTATTTAGTCATTTATTTACTACCAAATGACAAAAAAACAGTAACTTTTGTCACTAAACTGATAAGCTCAGTCCAACAGAAACTGGAACCTATCTTGGTTCAATTTTAAAAGTTCAAGGTATGGAGGCTTGAGAAATGGTTCAGTGGTTAAGAACACTGGATGCTCTTCCAGAGGACCTGGGTTCCAACCGCAACACCCACATGGTGGCTCACAACCATATGACCCAGGGGCTAGCCTCTGAAGGCAATAGGCACACATGTGGTGCACAAACATTCACAAAGGCAAAACACTCATACACATAAAATAAATAATAAATTTACATTTTAAAAAATGGTTTTAAGTTCAAGGTTTAGGGAAGAAAGAGCTCTCTCTTTACCCTCTCCCCCTAAGTATTGCCTAACCACAACCAAAAAAGCCTAAGAAAAGACAGCAGAGAGCCAGGCCAGAGTCAAGTGAAAGGTAGAAACAAAACTTCAGCTTTTACAATACTACGAATGCCTTGATCAAACTGTTCCTGAAGCCTAAATAACTGGACTTCTCAACTACATAAATTAGCTTTTTAAACTATGAAGTCCATCTGTACTGAGTTCATAAATATCTCAAACCAAACAGCATTCTGAATTATACCTACTCTAAAGAAAAACTGCCTTTTGCTTGTATCTTTGCAAATGAGGTAAAAATTACTCAGTGTCCAGTGACTTTAAAGGAGCTTTACCTGGGCTTCCAATTGGTTAGCAAAAAAGGGAGGGTTGCACATGCAGAAGTCATAGATTATCTCAGACTCTTCTTTAAGAGCATCCATTAGGAGTGTCTTCTGTGGCACCTTAACCACTAGGGCAGAAAACAGGAACTGTTAGTTACTATTTCTTTTGTAATGGCTTTAAAATAAGAGCACAAAATACGCAACTGAGGAGGAAAATGAAGACGAGCATGTGTACATAAATCCCTTCAAACCACTCCCAGTAAGAGGCAAAACTGCACAAACAGAATTAAGTAGATGCATTAACCATATCAATGCTCCCCTTTACAATATGTGTTAACACTACTAGGAAAAATGTTATTTCTTTTATAAAGAGGCATATTAGAATCTGCTTAATAAAATGTTTCTTCCCCCGGAACTCCTCTTCCTCTTAAGAATTCTCACTTTTCTGTAATAATGTAATTTATGTTCATTTTGCTAAAAACTAATTATAATTAAGTTCCAAAGGAGTCAACACCTTCTTCTCCTATCAGAAGGCACCAGGTATGCATGTGGTGCACAGACATGTATGCAGGCAAAACATTTATTCACATACAATAACTCTCCAAAAAATCTAAAACTATGTCAATATATAATGGTCATAAAATGTAAATGATAACTAGGTGGGGTTGGCCTAGTTCTAACAAATATCTACATACTAAAATTAATTTAACAGGGAATCATGGCCCAAGCCTATAATCTGAGCACATGGGAGGTAGAAGCAGGATAGAGAAATCAAACATAGCCTGGATTACATATTGTAACTCTTGTTTTTTTTGGGTTTTTTTTTTTTTTTTTTTTGAGACAGTCTAACTATGTAGACCAGGTTGGCTTCAAACTCACAGATTCGCTTACCTCTGCCTCCCTAGTGCTGGGATTAAAGGAGCACACCACCACCACCACCACCCAGCTAACCTTACGTATTTTTAAAATAAAGTATAGTTTAATAAAGAATAGAATAGTGCTCCCCACATCAGTCAGTAAAGTGCCTGCCACACAAACATAAGGACTTGAGCTAGATCCTTAACACCTACATAAAAGCTGGGCATGGCAGCACACCCTGTAACCTCAACAATAAGGAGACAGAAATACAGGATCCCTGGGGCTTTCTGGCCAGGCAGCCTAGCTGAACCACTGAGCTCCAGGTTCAGTATAAGACACTGTCTCAAAAAATACGGTGAAGGAGCTAGATAAATGGCTTAATGGTTAAGAGCATTCATTGCTTTTCCACAGAAGCTGGTTTCTATTCCGATCATTCACATGGTAGCTAACAACCACCAGTAACTTCAGTCCCAAGGGAATCTGATACTTTCTGGCCTCCGAAGGCATTGCACATATGTGGTGCTAAGCAGGGACATAGGCAGAGACAACACTCACACACATAAAACATTTTTAAAATTTTTTAAATAAGCCAGGCGGTGGTGGCACACACTGTTAGTCCCAGCACCCCAGAGGCAGAGGCAAGAGGAACTCTATGAGTTCAAGGCCAGCCTGGTCTACAGAACAAGTTCCAGGACAGGCTCCAAAGCTACACAGAGAAAAAAACCCTGTCTCGAATAAATAAACTAATTAATTAATAGGTTTTAAGTGATAAAGTAGAAAGTGATTGAAGAATACCCTGATGTAGACTTTGGGAGGCTTCCAAAGGCACATGCACATATATACCTGCTCACACAGAAAAAAATAGTGACTAAGTTACTTCATAAATGTTTTTTGGAGGAAGGAGAAACTGCAGCTGGGATGTAAAGTACGTACGTAAATGAATGAATGAATGCATGCCTTCTTTTCATAATTCATGGTAGCTATAGTCTATGAAATCGCCATGAACACTGAAATAGCAAATTCAAACTCCTCTGGGAAGTACAGTGCTAGTACACTTTCTGAAAGCCTGAGATACGTAACCTCATCTACAGTGTGTTTTGACTTAAAGATAATTCATTTAATATGCACTGCTGGTCAGGTGTAGTGGCACAAGCCTTTAATCCTAGCAATCAGGAGCCAGATGAGGCAGATCTCTAGGAGTCTGAAACTAGCCTCGTCTACAAAGAGATTCCAGCCCGGGCTATCTAGTGAAACCCTGTCTCAAAAAAGGAGTGTGGGGCAGGGGTGAGAGGGAACTATAAGAAAGAGCTCAGTAGTTAAGACACTGGATGCTTTTCCAGAACTAGGGTTCCATTTCCTGCATCCACATGGCGGTGTACTGTCCGTAACTCCAGTTTCAGGACATCTGACTCCATCTTCTGGCTTCCTTGGGCACTAGGCACACATGTGGTACAGAGACATACATGCAGGTTAAATACCCATATATATTGCTGACTCACTATAACTCATCTAAGTGAAATGTATTTTCTCTATGGCACGTACAAACACAAGACACTTTAGCACTGTGTAGGGGTCATTTAAAATGGCAAAGTCCCTAAGCAGCAGCATAAAAATGCACTCAATGACGCCAGGCAGTGGTGAGGCACACCTTTAATCCCAGCACTCAGGAGGCAGAGGAAGGAAAAAAAACTGCACTAAAAAACAGTACAAAGACCTTAACAAACACTTCATCATAAAAGATATATAGCTGGGGCAGGAGAAATGGCTCCGTTATTAAAACCATTGGTTACTCTTACAGAGTATCGGGGTTCAGTTCCCAGCACCCATATGGCAGCTCACAATCACCTTTAACTCCACTTTCAGGAGATCTGACACCCTCTTCTGGCCTCCATGGGCACCAGACACACAGAGTGGTGCACAGACATAAACACCTATACACATGGAATAATAAAATAAAAAATTTTAAAGGCTAGGAATATAGTTCAAGTGCTCAGTGTTTGTCCAGCACCCAAGAGGCCCATAAATTTCAAGAAAAATAAATGTTTTAAACTACAGACTTAGGGTTTTATATTTTTTGTTTCTTTTGTTTTGTTTAAACATTTAGTACATGTACACATAACCTGCAGAAGTCGGTCATTCTCTCCTTCACCATGTGGGTTCTAGGGTCAACGGACTGAGCTCAGGTTGTTAGGTTTGGTGACAAGCACCTTACCAGCTGAGACATCATGTGGCACCCTTGGGCTCTCTCTTGCTCTGTGTGTGTGTGTGTGTGTGTGTGTGTACACCCATGCAAGTGTGCATGAACATACTAACAACCAGAGAACAACTTCCAGGAATCACTTTTCTCTTTACACCATGGATTCCGGGATCAAACTTAGGCCACCAGAATTGCACAGCAAGCACGTTTACCTACTGAGCCATCTTTCCAGCCCTAAACTAAAAACGTTAGATGATAATGATGTGTTAATAAAAGTACAGTGACTATAATCAATGAAACCACTATGGTCCTGGTTATCAATAATGGAAGAAGTTGATTACACATGAGGGCAGGGATGTGCATTCAATCTTGCTGTGAAGAGTTCTATAAAATGAAGTATATATATTAGCCAGGAGGTGGTGGCATTCGCCTTTAGTTCCAGCATTCAGGAGGCAGAGGCTAGTAGATCGCTGCAATGTCAAAACCAGCCTGATCTACAGAGCAAGTTCCAGGACAGCCACGGCTACACAGAGAAACCCTGTCTCAAAAACAAGCCCCCCCAAAGGTATATTAAAATACATACCAAAACCACGTAAGAATATACAGTAAAATAATGATGATGATGATGATTTAATAGCCATGCATAGTAGCACATGCCTTAACATTTGTTTTAAATTTTATCTGTAAGAGTGCTTTGTTTAGCCAGGCGGTGGTGGCACACGCTTTTAATTCCAGCACTTGGGAGGCAGAGGCAGGTGAATCTCTGTGAGTTCCAGGCCAGCCTGGACTACAGAGTGAGTTCCAGGACAGGTACCAAAACTACACAGAGAAACCCTGTCTGGAAAAAACCAAACAAAACAAAAAAACAAACAAAAGAGTGCTTTGTTTGTGTGTATATATGTACACCATGTGCATGCCTGTTGTCCTCAGAAGCCAGAGGTATAAGATACCCAGGAATTAAGAGATACAGACAGTTATGAACTACCACAAGAGGGCTGGAAATAGTAAGCACTCTTAACCCAAGCCATCTCTCCAGTCTCAACATAGCAAATGCTTTTTTGTTTTGGTTGTTTTTTAAGACAAGGTTTCTCTGCATAGCCCTGGCTGTCTTGCAACTCGATGTGTAGACCAGGCTGGTCTGGAACTCAGAGATCTACCTGCCTCCGCCTTCTGAATGTTGGGATTAAAGATGTGAGCCACCATTGCCCGGCATCAACATAGCAAATTTTTAAGAATTACCTACTGGAAAAAAAAAAATCTACTTAACTAAATTAGAAGGTGTGATATTTTGAATAAGAATGGCCCTCCCCCTCCCCACAGGAATTAGGAGGCGTGGCCTTGTCAGATGAAGGTGGGTCACTGAGGGTGGGCTCTGAGGTTTCAAAAAGACTTATATCAACCACTGCAGTTGTTTCTCAAGATTCACTCCAGCACCATGCCTGCCTGCCTGTCACCATGCTGGCCACCATTATGGTCATGTACTCTAACCTTCTGAAACTGTACATCCCAAATAAACTCTTCCATAGGTCATCATGTCATCACAACAATAGAACAGTAACCAAACACAGGCCAAATTCACAAATATAGAAATAATGGGTATCAACTATAATACTACATTCCTTCTGAGTTAATTCTGGCATCAAAACCAATTACAATATACCAGATTATTTAAAGTTTAAAGGCTAAAGCCGGGCGGTGGCGGCGTGATACTTTAATCGCAGCACTCAGGAGACAGAGGCAGGAGGATCTCTGAATTCAAAGTCAACCTGGTCTACAAAGTGGGTTCCAGGGCAGCTAGAGCTACAGAGAAACCCTGTCTCATGACAAACAAAAAACCCATAGAAGATAATAAGAAGACATTTTAAATTAGAGAAGTTTTAATAAACAAAGCTTGAGGGGCTAGTTATTCACAAGAACCAACCTTTAATGAGATCAGATAGGTTATTCTGTTCCACATTTTTCTTTGCATAATTGAAGCACATATCATCCACTTCTGTTGCCAGGAAATACCAGCCATTTAAGGTTGCTCCAAGTAAGGGATAGATGCAGGATGCCCCGGTACCTAGTAAATAAAAATCCAGCACATTTCACAAATGAGCGCGGAAGGTGAGAACAATAAAACCCTTTTTCTTCTTAGGAATTCTTTCAAGTCTCCACAGCAGAACTCACAAATGAGGCTATTCTGCGCTACTGGGCTTGCTCCTCATTTCACTCGTGAGTCTGACCCCCTAAGTACAAACTTCCTAGAGGACAGAAACCTTCCTGCCCTACTCTTTCATGCTGTGTGTAAAATGAAGTACAGACAACTGGAGGCCCAGGAAAGCACAGCTTATTAACCTAAAGTGGCCAAAATACCTTATTTTATAAAATTTGCTTATAAAAGTCGTTATGTCCCATACAAAATAATTTCCTCAATGCAATGCTACTTATTAAAACACCATAGTAGTATCTTAAAACAAATCAATAAGCTGGGCATAGCGTCACACACCTGTAATTCCAACACATAAGATGCAGAGGCAAGCAGACTATGAGTCTGAGACCCTGCCTCAAAGAAAAGAGAGGAAAACTAAGAAAATATGCAGATAAACACAGTTTATTCTTGAAAAGCAGAAGTAAGTGTGTGTGTGTGTTCGTGCGTGCGTGTGTGTGATTTCCATGGCATCAAATGGCCTGACTCCCTGTGGTCTGTGGTTGTGTAGAATGTCAGTCATTGACTAGCCCTAGCACAGGTTCAAGAGACATAATGAGAAACCAGTGCTTCATGGGGGGAAAAAAAATCAGCTTCAACAGCCAATATTTGTTCCTAAATTTACATGAAGAGCCCCTACCCTGGACTGGTCTACTTTCCCCTCCATTGCCGCCTTTACAACCACTAACAAATCTTGACCAATTAGATCCCAATGAGTATATCCAAGGGAAGGAAAGCTAGGGTTTCTTCTGAGGGCTACAGCCTGGACCAGCCACTCCCGGGCTGCTTTCCCCTGACCACAAACTGATTCCATTGTAGCTCTGCAGGTTCTGAAGGTGCTCCTAACCCAGAAGCCCACTCACCAAATCATCCTCATGACCTATTCTCAACAGGCTGGGAAACAGAGACCAAAATTAATGGTTGCAATCCTTAACCTCTTTGCAGCCACAGTTATTGTCTCTTGGCCCTGATGCTGTTAGGCAAACACCTCCTTGGGGATTTGGGAGGTAGAAAGGGATGAGGATACCCAGCTCCTCAAGAGTCAATTGTTTAGGCCTGGGCATTATGGAGAGCTAGAGTCATTTAGAATGTTTTCACCTTTCAAGAAAAAAAAAAAAAGGGACCTTCTTTTCAATTTTGTATCAAAGGGGGAACAATAAAATGCAAGGAAAAGAACTATCCCCTTACCCTCCTAAGATTATTCTCTAATCCTCAAGACCAAGAAACTTGCATCCTGACATTCTGATATCCTCGGAAAACCAAACAAGATTTTAAGTGGGTAATAATTTTTATAACGATAAATAAAAATGGAAAGTATAGTCACAGAATTAGAGCAAACTGATGGAGTCTGGGGGAAGAATTTATATAGAACCCTAATTAGAAAGAATATGATTTCAGCAAGTATTGCCCCTTGCGAAGAGCTAAAATCCATTAACCTCGTGTATCCCCAAGTGCTACTTCAGAGGGTTTGGGGTATAATTGAAATGCAATTAGCACCAAATAGGCTAGGGTCCCTTTTCCCCACTTCCTCCCTAGTTATGGTCTCACTGCATAACCCAGGCCAACACTGGCCTGGAACTTGACATCCTGCTCTGTCATACCCTAAGTGCTGAGATCACAAATACCTGCTACCACACTTTTCAAGACAAGCTTTTAGCTTTCTAAGACCCGTCAGCCATCTTCTACCATGAACAAAAAAGTAAGAGCTTTAAGTGAACTCCATCAGGTCTCCAGTGCTTAGATCACTTGAAGCACTTAGAATTTGAATGTCAAAAGAATGCCTTTTGGCGCACGCCTTTAATCCTAGCACTCGGGAGGCAGAGGCAGGCGGATCTTTGTGAGTTCGAGGCCAGCCTGGGCTACCAAGTGAGTTCCAGGAAAGGTGCAAAGCTACACAGAGAAACCTTGTCTCGAAAAACCAAAAAAAAAAAGAATGCCTTTATCCAACAACTTCGCTAGGCCTTGAGAGATTATTTTAACTAGTTTGCAATCTAGTGGCAGTCTAGTATTATAATGAAGAAAGCAACCTTTCATAGATTGCAAAGTCAGAGAAAGCTTTTACAGAGAAAGCAGGCTTTAGTTGACAAGTATAATATAAACGGGAACCAACAGGACAAAGACGGGAGAAGTCTGAGGCACAGCAAATAACATATACAAAAGACTAAAGGTCTAGAAGACAGTGTGGAAAACAAAAAATCATGTAAGCTGAGGCTCAGAGAACCCAGAGAAGAGGGTAGGATCAGACAACAGAAATTCTGATGGGCCAAGCCAAGGTTTTAATCCCAGCACCTGGGAGGCAGAGGTAGGCAGATCCCTGTGAGTTCGAGGCCAGCCGGATTTACAGAGCAAGTTCCAGGACAGCCAGGGCTACACAAAGAAACGCTGTCTCAAAAAAGAGAGAAAAAAAAAGTATTTATCACAAAAGCAATATAAGGAACTACTAAGAGAAGATGTGATCAGATGTGGACATATCCATATTTTCTGGACACAGTGCCAACAATGAAACGTAAGAGCAACTGAGTAGAGATGTCATCAAAACAGCCGAGAAGCTGTTCTGTACACATGGTAGAGATGATGATGAACTAGACTGGCACAGTGGCAGTGAAGATGGACAGTAGTGGAAGCCCATAGGAAGCTCACAGATGGTGCCAAAGATAAGATCAGGTGTTCAAGAACATGTTGAGCTCCAGGAGATCCTGTGTAAAGAGTGACAAATAATAAAAAATAAAATCAATGAAAGGACACCAGACACAATGGACACATCTACAATTCCACAGTAGGGACGTTGAGGCAGAAGGATCGATTGAGAAGAGGAGCTAGAGGCCAGGAAGGGCAACAGAGTAAAATCCCAACTCCAAAAGGAAAAGAGAGAATGAGGATGCAGCTCAGTGGTGGAATGCTTGCCTAGCAAAGCCAGTTCAAACCCTAGTGCCACAAATTTTCAAAAGAAAAAGTGATATATAAGAGAGAAACAATAACAGGAAGTGAGTACACTAGTTCTCACACCTTTAGCCCTCACTACATAGGCAGCTGAGTGGGAGGGCTTCTGGAATTCGGGAATGTGAGAACAGCATGAACAATAGCAAGATTCTATTATTTAAAAAAAAAAAAAATCACACATTTTGTGATCAACAGTCTCATCGAAAATAAAGAAAAAAGTGCTGTTGTAGATTATCAGTTGAAGATGTATTACATTTGTTTGTTTATGCTGTGGAACATTTGTTTAATGATGCAAAGATGTGTTGCATTCTTTTATGTTGCATTTGTTTAACTCTGTGAAGCTGTGTTACTGTGCCTGTCTAAAACACCTGATGGTCTAATAAAGAGCTGAACAGCCAATAGTGAGGCAGGAGACAGGATAGGCGGGGCTGGCAGGCAGAGAGAATAAATAGGAGGAGAAATCTGGGAAGAGAAGATCAAGAATGAGAAAAGGAGGAGGACTCCAGGGGCCAAGCACCCAGCACTAAGGAAGCAGAGGCAGGAGGATCTTTGTGAATTTGAAGAAAAGCTGGTCTACAGAGTGAGCTCCAGAATAGCCAGAGTGACACAGAAAAGCCCTGTCTCAAAAATAATAATAATAATAGCAATAAAATAGAGAATTGTTTAATAACAGAGTAGACAATGCCCAACAAACATAGACATTAAGGTGGAAAATTGAAAGCTAAGTAGACAAGAGCCTCTCTCTCCTTCCACACTTCTCTTACCCCCTTTGCCCCTTAACTGACACAGACACTCCAAGAGAAACCAACATCCATGTGTGACAGGTAAAAGCTTCTTTCCCAACAAGTACTAGAAGAGCTTAGAAGGAGTCTGAATGCAAAACCTATGAAAATTACTTTCAGCCCCCAAAAGAAGAACCCTAAACTTACCTATGTCGATTCCTCTTCGAAGAGTACTTTTATCAGAATCCTGGTGCCCAATCAGATCTTCTACCCAGTGAATATAGTTGAGTCTCAAGGGAACTGTGGGAATTAGTCTCTCTAAAGGAATATCAATAGAAAGTCCAAAGTCTTCTCTTAGGAGAGTACAAGTCAGAGCTCTGACTGCTTCAGGGTCTTTGAAATTAAGACTAAGGAGCAGAGACAAAGATCAAGTGATTAGTATGTACCACTGGGCTGCACTAGCTCCTTTGCCATATCAAGCATCAACACTAGCAATCCAGTGTCCATTTGAATTTCCTAACGTTCAACATTCGGCACAAAAGCAGACACACAGGGGTGCTGGACACCTTCAGAGTCTATGAGCAATCAGTAAGTTATCCACCAGAATGGTTGCACCCATACATGCACCACAGCACAGAGGTTAAAAGGGTGTCTGTTCCAATTCCTGTCTATTTCCTGCCTTAGCTGTAGGACTCTGGACAAGCCATGCTGCCACTTCTCTCAGCTGTTAAGGGTAAGAGTACCAACATCAGTGCCATGTGACAATCTCTGAAAAGAATACAGCTCTTGATACTAAGTGGTTTTTTTTTTTTTTTTTTTTTTTTTTGGTTTTTCGAGACAAGGTTTCTCTGTATCGTTTTTTGGTGCCTGTCCTGGATCTCGCTCTGTAGACCAGGCTGGCCTCGAACTCACAGAGATCCGCCTGGCTCTGCCTCCCAAGTGCTGGGATTAAGGGCGTGCGCCACCACTGCTCAATGCTAGCTATTTTTTCTTTTTTACTATCACCAACATCACTGACCCTAACACAATTCTTCAAAACCTCACTCAAAAATGGAAAGCAAAAAAAAAAAAAAAAAAAAAACCCAAAAAAAAACAGCCTAATGTTCGGTCAGGTGTGGTAGCACACATCTTTAATCTCCCCACTTGGGAGGCAAAAGCAGGCAGATCTGTTAGGTTTGAGGCCAGCCTGGTCTACATACAGGGTTCCAAAGTACAGCCAGGGTACATAACAGAGAGACCCTGTCTCAAAACAAAACAAACAAAAAAGTACCAGGCCTGGTTTGGCACATGCCTTTGATCCCAGCACTCAGGAGGCAGGATCTCTGTGAGTTCAAGGCCAGCCTGGTCTAAAAGCGAGTTCCAGGACAGCTATGGATGTTACACAGAGAACCATGTCTCGAAAAAACAAAACCAACTCCCTCCCTCCCGCCAAAAAAACACAAGACTTAAGAAAATATTCTATTTTACTCCTGACAGAAATAAAAGTCTATCTTACACATTCAGAAATCCGGTCAAGTAAGACACTAAATATATTCACATTCTATTCCAATACACTGGCTAATCTAATATCCCATCATACTATGTGCAAAGTCTTAAATTTTGAAATGTAAAATTTTAGAAATTAAGGAAACCTAATAACCTAGAAACACCTTCTAAAACAAAATTTGAAAATGTTTTCTGAAGTGCATACCCAGAAACCTAAGCACTGCCTTACAACTTCTCAATGTTACTCTGCAGTAGAGCTGTGAAAATCGAGGACTGCAAATCCAGGGGACTTACTAGGACTAGCTTTCAAAATGACAATTCAGGGAAAGAAATATGAACTAACCAAATGACATAAGTTCTTTATACCTGGGGACAGTAATAAATCTTTCACGGCTGAGCAGCTACTCAGGGACCATGTTCTGAAAGAGCACTGTGCCAGAAAGCCACCACGGTGCCAGAAAGTCACCACTCTTCCAGGCTGGTCCTGAACCTGGAATTCAAGACTCAGGAATCCTGCTTCTCTGGCAGGGGGATTACAGGAATACACCATTGCATCAGGCATTTACAAGGATACTAAGGGAACAACTAAGGTCACTGTGGTCTAAAGAAAATGGCTCCTGCCGGGCGGTGGTGGCACACACCTTTAATCCCAGCACTCGGGAGGCAGAGCCAGGCTGATCTCTGTGAGTTCGAGGCCAGCCTGGTCTCCAAAGCGAGTTCCAGGAAAGGCGCAAAGCTACACAGAGAAACCCTGTCTCGGGGGAAAAAAAAAAAAAAAAAAAGGGAAAAAAAAAAAAAAAAATAAAAAAAAAAAGAAAAGAAAATGGCTCCCAAAGCAAGTCCCACTATTAGGAGGTGTGGCTTTGTTGGAGTGGGTGGGGCCTTGCTGAAGGAAGTGTGTCACCAGGGGGTGAGCTTTGAGGTCTCCTATGCTCAAGCTTTGCTCAGTGTGACACTCAGACCACTTCCTGCTACCTGCAAGATGCAGGACTCTCAGCTACTTCTCCAGCATGTCTACGGCACACCACCATGCCCCGCCATGATGCTAATGGACTGAACTCTGAACTGTCAGCGAGCCCCAACTAAATGTTTCCTTTGTAAGAGCTGCCGTGGTCACGGTGTCTCTGCACAGCAACAGAAACCCCAGGACAGTCATCTTGTTTGCATAGCAACCATTTTCCTGACGGAGCCATCTCTCCAATCCCCAATTTCTTTCTTTTATACATGCAGCATGGTCATTATATTATCTAGGAATGATGCATTTCTTTAATTTTTTCCATTAAGTGGTCTAGAAGGTGTATTTAATCCCAGCAATCTGGAGGCAGAGGCAGGTGGATCTCTGGGAGTTCAAGGCCAGCCTGGTCTACAGAGCAAGTTCTAGGACAGCAAGTAAATACGCCGAGAAACCCTGTCTCAAAAAAGAACAAAAAAGGAGGCTGGACAGATGGCTCAGTGGTTAAGAGCACTGGTTACTCTTGAAATTCCAGTTCAATTCCCAGCACCCACATGTCATCTCACAACTGCCTGCAACTCCAGTTCCAGGGGATCTGACACCTTCACACCAATGCACATAAAATAAATTTAAATAAGTTATTTTTTAAAAGGGGGGTGGGCTGGAGAGATGGCTCAGCTGTTAAGAGCACTGGCTGCTCTTACAATGGTTCTGAGTTCAATTCCCAGCAACCACATGGTGGCTCACAACCATCCATCATGAGATTTGTTGCCCTCTTTTGGCCTGCATGCACACATGCAGACAGAACACTGCATACATAATAAATAAATAAATCTTTTTTTTTAAAGGAACAAAATTTAAAAATTAAAAAAAAAATTTCTCCATTTTTATGCTAAGCATATTGAAGCATGCCTTTAATCCCAGCACTCAGAAGGCAGAGGCAAGCGGATCTCTGTGAGTTTGAGGCCAGCCTGGTCTACAAAGTAAATTCCAGGACAGACAGGACTGTTATACAGAGAAACCTTGTCTCAAAAAAAAAAAAAAACCACATACACACCCCATTATCACCACCAACAGCAACAATTAAAGAGAAAGAAGCCATGAATTTGAGAGAGAGCAAAGGGTGCATAGGAGAGGAAAGAGGAGGAAAGGGGAAATGATATTATTATACATAATTTAAAAAATTTATAATTATTGAAAAGTACCTCCCTGTCTCTCTCTGAAGCCCCCACACACTACAAATACACAGGGTTAGGGGTATAGTACAGTGTTTACCTAGTGTGCACAGGAAACCTAGGTTTGACCCTCAGTTGTATAAAACTAAAATCTATGGTCAAGCATGGAAGATTATACCTGCAATCACAATTAAGAGGAAGAAAGACCTTTTCAGGTTCAAGGCCATCCAGGTCTACACAGTGAATCCCAAGCAGCCAGAGATACAGATCAAAACTCTCTAAAACAAGACTCCCTAAACATACAAACATACTCTTTCATTCTAATAGACTACAGCACATGATTTACTAATGAGGAACTATAACCTATCACCAAAAAACATTGCATATGAAGCAGAAGGAAGACCAATGAAGGGAATAAACAGAAACCTATGAAAACGGATTCTTAGATTCTAGTAACAAAACTGACTGTTCATTTTTTAGTTCTAAGAAAAGGCAGATAATATCCAAGTGTTAGAAATCCTTTGTAGGGCAAAGTCTAGTCACCCAACTTCACTACTTAAATATCTAGGTCACATTAGCACCCTGGGACACTGCGAAACCTGAACACAGGCAAGATCTGTTTTTATTCTCATTTCCAAGATCACAGGGGGAACTAAAATTAGCTCTCACGTGAAAATTAGCATTTATTCATTCCATCAGTCCTTGTTGTTTGTTTAATTAACACATGCAGCTTCACAAAACAGCCTATTGTCAACAGACTTCTGATTGCCCCAGAATGATCCCCACTCTGCTGCAAATGAATGCTTTATTTGTATCATCACTGGAGATGAGTTTTAGAATATGCATTTCCACTATTCAAGGATGACCTAACAATCATTCTAATACGGCAGAAGCTGATCCTCAAGTGCGTCAATAAACACCAAAGCCTGTCAGCCTTGTTGCAACCTGGTCTGGGTCACTGGATCATCAATGAGATACTAGTTTTCATTAGTCACCAAGTACAACTAACGTTCAGTGTTGGTCTTTGGTTTAAAAACAGAAAAGTTAAATGTCACACTGTGTTCAAGATCAACTAACAGAGCTCAAATAAACAGCAGGCTGTTGCTATAGAATTGGTTACTATGAAAAAGCAAAACCTAATTAAATTACAATGATCTGATACAATTTTAATAAACCAGTGACGGGTAGGAAAAAACAGACATCATCACATCCTCAATACTGGCCATCTCAACCCTATCAGGCTTCCTAACAAAAGGGGATATCTACCCTTAATCAAATGTTTACAATATGCTAATCATTGTATATAAATTATCACTAACCTTTACGACAGCCATACAAAACTATATTCTTTTACCTACATTTAGATGAGGAGACTCAGTCTCTGTAAAATTACCTAAAACCTCGGTTGTCAAATGCCTTCTTTAAGACTGCTATTTGGACCTGAAGAGATGGCTCAGCCACTAAGTGCACTTGCTGCTCTTCCAAAGGACCTGGGTTCAATTCTCAGCACCCACATGACAGCTCGCAGCCACCTACAATCCCAGTTCCAAGAGACCCAAAACCCTCTTCGCCTCCATGGAAACTGCATGCACAGGGTACACAGGCACACATGCAGGCAAAACACCCATACACATAATTAAATTTTTTCTTTAATAAAATGTAATAGTAATTAAAATTTTTCTTTAAAAAGGATTAAAATGATGTCGGGTAGAGGGGGCACATACCTTTAATCCCAGCGTTTAGGGAGGCAGAGACAGGTGGTTCTCTGTGAATTCACAACCAGCAGGGTGGACAGAATGAGTTCTAAAGCAGCCAGGCTATACAGAGAAAGCCTGTCTCCAAAAACCAAAAATAAATAAACTGACACTATTAAAATGCAGTGCCTGCACTGGGTGTGTAACCAGCCTGTAACCCCAGCACTCAGAAGACTGAGGTCGGAGGATCTCAGTGAATCTGAGGCCCGATGAGGCCAGAATGAGTTTCAGATCACTCTGAGCTAATGAGATCTTGCCTCAAGAAAATCTAATTTGCCTACAATACAAGAGGCCCTAGGTTTGAACCCCAGGACTGCAAAAATAAATGAATAAGAAAAACTCAGGAGTCTAAAGAAGGAAGAACAGTTCAAGGTCAGATTGGGCTACACAGCAAGACTCTGTCTCCAAAGAGACAGAGAGCAAGCAAGCAAACATAAATTTGGGAAGTGGAAAGACGATTAAGAGTGTGCATTGCTCTTCCAGGACCTGAGTTCAGTCCCAGCACCTGTACAGGTTGGTTAACAATCACCTGTAACTCCAGCTCCAGGAAATCTGACATCCTCTTCTGGCCTCCTCAGGCAACGCAATCATGTACACAAACCCACAGATACACACACATAACTAAAAATCAAATCATGGGATGGTGGTGTATACCAGGAGGCAAAGGCAGGTAGATCTCTGTGGTCCGAGGCCAGTCTGCTCTACAGAGCTAGTCCCAGGACAGCCAGGGCTAAGCAAAGAAACCCTGTCCCAAAAGACCTAAATAGACAGACAGACAGAAAGAATCATGAAAAAAGGTAAAGAGAATCATGAAAAAAGGAAAGGAACATTTTATCAATACAGGGAATCCTGACCTCTGACCTAATCAGGCAGGAAAGTAGTAGTCCTGCTAGAAGCAGCTAGGTCTTTGACACAGGACACCTGATCTCCCATCTCCTATACCTATATATAACAAATCCCTTCTACATATGCCATACTGTAGTCTGATAGTGCATGCATGAAGCATAATAAATTGTTCTTTTTTTTTTTTTTCAAGTTTTCATTTTTATGTGTGTTAGTGTTTTTGCCTGCATGTATGTCTATGTGAGGGTGTCGGATCCCCTGGAATTAGAGTTACAGACAGTTGTGAGCTGTCATGTGGGCCACACCTTTAATCCCAGCACTCGAAACGCAGAGCCAGGCGGATCTCTGTGAGTTTGATGAGGCCAGCTTGGTCCACAGAGAGAGACCCAGGGCAGGCACCAAAACTACACAGAGAAACCCTGTCTCAAAAAACAAAACAAAACAAAACACACAAGCCTGATGACCTCGGTTCAATATTCCACAAACAATGATGGGAGTAGAGAACCAACTCTCAAAAGCTGTCCTCTGGAGGGCTGAAGAGATGGCTCAATAGCTCTGCTTTTCCAGAGGACCTGGGTTTGATTCCCAGCAACCCCATGGCAGTTCACAACCATCTGTACCTCCAGTTCTGGCAGATCTGAGCCCTGTTCTGGCCTCCACCAGCACCAGGAACACACAGTGCAGACACACATGCAGGCATGCACATAATACAAAATTAAAAATAAACAAAAATTTAAAAAGTTAGCAGGGCCAGGCAGTGGTGGCACACGCCTTTAGTCCCAGCACCCAGGAAGCAGAGGCAAGCAGATCTCTGAGTTTGAAGCCAGCCTGGTCTACAAAGTGAGTTCCAGAACAGCCAGGACTACACACAGAGAAACCCTATCTCAAAACGCCCCCCAAAACAAATAAAATAAATAAATAAATAAAAAGTTAGTAGACATTTAAAAAAAAACAGGATATGACATGGCCAGTCTTGTTTTCAAGTATGTTTCCATCCACTCTCCTTTAAAAAAAAAAAAAAAAAAAAAAAGAGCCGGGCAGTAGTGGCGCATGCCTTTAATCCCAGCACTCAGGAAGCAGAGCCAGGCGGATCTCTGTGAGTTTGAGGCCAGCCTGGTCTACAGAGCAAGATCCAGGACAGGCACCAAAACAAGAAATCCTGTCTCAAAAAAACAAAAACAAAACAAAGTCCATGCAGCAGCATACTCCTGCACACGCTCACATCATACATACATACACACACACATACACACACACAAATAATTCTCTCAACTTTAAAGAAAACTGCCCTAGCCTGAGCTCCCCAACACCAGAGATAGGGTAAAAGCAGCAGCCACACAGGCCTGGGGATCTGAATCCAACCCCTGGATGCTACAGTGAGAAGACCGACTCCTGAAAACTGTTCTCTGACCTCCACATATGTATCACGGCACACAAACACACGGTCATATATAAATAAAATTAAGGAAAATATTAATGATGGCCATGTCTTTTTTTTTCTAATGATTTGTTTATTTTTTATTTTTGCCTGCATGTATATCTGTGTGAGAGTCCCAGATTCCCTGGAACTGGAGTTACAGACAGTTGTAAGCTGCCATGTGGGTGCTGGGAATTGAACCCTGGTCCTCTGGAAGAGCAGCCAGTGCTCTTAACCCCTGAACCATCTCTCCAGCCCCATGTCTTCTTTTTTATAGGCACATTTGTGAAGCAAAATATTTTTAATTCTTTTTAAATGTGCCCTACATGAAACAGCTTTGGCCACCAAGCCAGGCATCAAGCTAGGATGAACAATAGACTGTCATCTATCTGCTCTGCCCCTGACTGACATAAGAACACCACCACCAACAAGGTGTCTCTTTGCCCATTGCCAGGGGGAGAATTCTTTATATCTATTATAAAATATACACTTTGAAGGGCCAGCAAGAAGGCTCAGTGTACAAAGCCAGTTGCTGCCAAGCCTGACAGTTTGAATTTGAACCGCAGAATTCACCTGTTGGAAGGACAAGACAAATTCTCCTCTGATCTCCACACATGCTGTGTGGCACATGACTACATCCATACAGGCACACATACAAATGAATAAATAAATGTAATTAGAAACTTTTAATTTGTAAAAAAATTTTTTTTTTGTAGCCGGGCGGTGGTGGCGCACGCCTTTAGTCCCAGCACTCGGGAGGCAGACCCAGGCGGATCTTTGTGAGTTCGAGGCCAGCCTGGGCTACCAAGTGAGTTCCAGGAAAGGCGCAAAGCTACACAGAGAAACCCTGTCTCGAAAAACCAAAAAAAAAAAAAAATTTATTTTTTGTGTATACATTTTGTAAGCCTAGGAACTGTAACCATGAGATTGGATTCTCCAGAAGAGCTGCCAGCTAAAGTTGTGCTGGGATCAAGAAAAATGGGCCTTGGCAGTACGTATTACTGTAGTTGTATCCATGCCAGTGGATGTCCACACAATCCAGAAGAGAATTTGACATTGCTGCTGCCGCTGTTGCTGTTATAGCAATAGCGCCCACCACAGCTACTCTTTCTGGGATTACCATTTCATAATGGCGTACTACAGCTAGCACAATGGAGACCCTGGCAACAAAAGTAGCTACCAAAGTTAGTTAATCTTTCATTCTAGTGGGCATGATAAATTTAATTCAGTAGTTATGTACATCTCGATTGGCTTTGAAAATTATAAATTTATAAACTCAAGTTCCAGTTGCTTTTGGGACACTATCTTACAAGGACACCAACGAACAGTATGGCTCGTTAAGGAAGAGAATGGCTCAGTTGCCTTTAGCCTACTGGCTATGGGTGAGATAGGACCTCTGTTGGTCTTTTCTGTATCGAACACACAGATTGCAAGCCCAGTGCCACTTTGAGATCTTTGGCAGCAATTAACAATGCAGCTCACACACGATTGAGCCTGTATGAAAATGAGTATTCAGAGACGGGTAATGCCTGGGGGGCACTCACCAACCTAAGACAGAGCTCCTGTGTGGCCTGGGCAGGCGTCTCCATGACGGGTAAGGTGACCTGCTGACGTATCACGCAACCCAAGTCAGAAGCTCATTTTTTAATAAAAGGGGGACCTGTAGGGCCCTGGCCCCTGTTTTGGGTAACTGCCGCCTTGCTTGCGCACCTTAACCTTGATATCCTCCCTATGCTAATTCCCTGCCAGGTTCCACCCTCCTGAATGCTTAAGAGAAGTTCCTTGTCTGTGTATCCTGAATAATGGGCGTTAACAGATTAGAAGCAAGATTGTAAAATATCAGTAGCGAACTTCTGCCCTCCAGGGTCCCCCCATTGTGCTGTAAGCCTGTATTTAAGACCTCCTCCCTCCTTCAATAAATGACATTCGGCATTTAAAATTAAAAAAAAAAAAAATATATATATATATATATAAAAAATTGAATGAATACTGCGAATGTAATCTATGAATACCACAAATGTGATTAATATCATGAGTGTGATTAATATCATGAGTGTAATTATTGAATATCATTAGTGTAATTTAAAAAATAAATAAATAAATAAATGTAAAAAAAATTTATTTTTTGTGTATGCATTTTGGCATGCATGCATGACTGTACAGCACATATGTATACTGCCCTCAGAGACCAGAAGGAGGCATCAGATCATCTGGAATTGGAATTAGAGACTACTGTGAGCTACCAAGTGGGTGCTGGGAACCAAACCCCAAGTCCTCTGTAAAAGCAGTAAGTGTTGGCCCGGCAGTGGTGGCGAATCTCTGTGAGTTTGAGGCCAGCCTGGGCTACAGTGAGTTCCAGGAAGGGCTCCAAAGCTACACAGATAAACCCTGTCTCACTGTCTCAACACCCCCCATCCCCCACCCCCACCCCACAAAAAAGCAGTAAGTGGTCTTAACCATAAATAAAATTAAAAAGAAACTAACTTTGCAGAGTGGGTATGGTGGCAGGCCAGCCTGGTCTACATAGTGAGTTCCAAAACATCCAAAGCTGTATAGACCTGGGCTGCCCAGGAATGAATTCTGAAGACCAGGTTAGTCTCAAACTCAGATAAAAAAAAAAAAGTTTAGTCCCCAGCTCGGCACAATTGGGAAGTGTTGGAACCTTCACAAGGTGGAGAGTAGGAGGGTGTTAAGACATTAAAGGCATGCCTCCAAATGGGCTATGAGATCCTGTCCCTTCTCTTCTCATTTCCCAGGGGCTATGTGGTGAACTGCTCCTTAGGCACATCTAGTCACGATGTACTGCCTCAGCAACAAAGCCACCTTATCTTAGAGTAAAATCTCCAAAACTACAAGGCAATACCAGCCTCTTCTCCTCCTACATTGGTTTCTATTTGCTGAAGTAATGGAGAGTTGACTAATATATAAAACTATGAAATATAAGACTGAAGAACAGGGGCTGGAGAGATGGCTCAGAGGTTAAGAGCACTGGCTGCTCTTCCAAAGGTCCTGAGTTCAATTCCCAGCAACCACATGGTGGCTCACTACCATCCACAATGAGATCTGGTGCTCTCTTCTGGCCTGCAGGGATGCATGCAGGCAGAACACTGTATACATAATAAATAAATAAATCTTTAAAAAAAAAAAAAAAAAGACTGAAGAACAGTGTGTGTGGGTTGGGGGGGGGGGTTAGATTACTTGCTGACTAGCCTGGCCTGGTCTTATTGTGCATCTGTCACCTCAAGTATAACACACTTACGTTCTCATACCATGATAATTTCTGCCCTTCGTTTTTCAGATAGTCTCAAATAGCCTCAAAATCATTATGTAGCCAAGGATGTCCTTGAATTGATCCTCCTGCCTCCACCTCCCAAGTACTGGCGTCACAGATTTGTGCTCCACCACACTTTGTTTATTCAGTGCTAGAGATAGAACCCAGGGTTTCATGAATGCCAGATCAATTCTGTAACAACTAAGCTATATCCCTGGAGCAAACTTTAACATTCTAGTTATTACTTTCCTACTTCACATCAAAACTAACTTTTTGTTTGTTTGTTTGTTTGTTTTGGGGTTCTTTTTGTTTTTTGTTTTTTTGTTGTTTTTTTTTTTGGTTTTTCAAGACAGGGTTTCTCTGTGTAGCCCTAGCTATCCTAGAACTAGCTCTGTAGACCAGGCTGGCCTCTGCCTACCAAGTGCTGAGATTAAAGGTGTGCACATAACAAGACATTTTGCCATTCATTGAGCACTGATCACACAGAGTACAATCCTAGCCTCAGTTACCTTGGCATCTCTGTTGCAGAAGCAGTAAGTTGGCCACTAAGAGACTTTCCAATTTTCAGACTTGATAGATCTAAAAACTTGACCCCCAGGATGGATAACTGGGTTTGTCCAAGGTCATATAAGACATTCCATGAAATGCAGATGGTTAACACTCAGGTCTTCTGTTAGTCTAGTTTGTTTCCTAGCACATCAAGTCCACTCAGATCACATTCGAGTGATGCATATTAATAACTTTTCATGTGTTACCTACCTTACTCTCCCATTCAGATTTATCTGAATATGCTGTTTAAAATCTGGATATTTGGATGCCAGATATGCGAAGTCAGGTGGCTTGTCCTTGTATCTATTTCTTGCATGCATTGATTTGCTTAGAGCCATCTTTAAAGAGAGAGGGAAGAAGGGATGTGAGAGAGATATACAGGAAATCAGCATATTTAGTTTCAAAAGCATTGGTGGGGACAGGAGTACATACATGACTACAATACCAGTACTTGCAAGGCAGAGTCAGGAGGATCACAGTAAGCTTGAGACCAGCCTGGGCTACAGTGTGAGACCCTGCCTCTAAAACAAACACACACACAAATAGTAAGGCAAGGAAGCAGTGCTCTTGAGTCCAACTTGCTGCCACATGCAGGTCCCTCAATAAACCTGTTTCGTCCCCCACGAAGCTCATCATTAGAGCACTTGCCCAATGCACTCAAGGTCTCGGGTTCAGTCTCCACAAAAGGTGGAAACTCACTATAAAGCAGTTTTTACTCCCTAGGATTCACATGCCTCTTACAGATCTGGTATAAAGGAGCATAAACTGAGGATAGGCCCCAGGCCCCAAGAACATCAAAGGGAAAATTTTTTTTCATGTAATTCTGTAGAGCAACAAAAAGAAAGGCACTCCTCTAACAAGTTCAAGAGATAGTGATACACAGGACTCTGTAACCCATTAAAGCGGGCATGGTTGACAGGTGTGTACTCTGAACATATGTGCAGGTCACTTTCTACACTATTTATTCGGTCATAACAGATGCAGTCAATAAAGTCACTCCTTTCATTAACTTTTGGAAAAAAAATTTTTTTTCACTAGGAATTTAACCCAGTGTCTCACACAAGCTCTACCAAGGAGCTGCTACACCCCAGATAAACTAACTTCTGTATTTCTAGCTATCTATACCACTCCTCAAAGTCAACTGGGTATCAGCTCTTACCTAGCACCAGTATTATCACTTCTCACCCAGTTTACTCTGTTCCTGCCACACTGAACTATTAGCCATTTCTGAACAAGCCAGGCACACTCATGCCTTAGGGCTATTCATTTGTATTTGTCTTTTTATTGTCTTTGTTGCTCTTAGACAAGGTCTCCAGTAGCTCAGGCTGGCTAGGAACTCACTATATACCCAAGGCTAGTCATAAATTCCAGAGTGCACCACCACACTGAACTTGCACTTGCTGCTATTCAACTGTCATGATTTGCTCTCCCCACTGAAATGTACATACACTGAACATATCCCCACCTTGTTAGGTCTTTGGTCAAATGTCACCTCATTAGTATCTTTCCTGAGCACCTTACTAAAACATCCAGTGACTTGAACACACACTATCACCTTTCTAACTCCTGTCTTTTGAGTTTACTCACGTGACATTCATACATGTTTGCTTTAGTTTTTAAGTTTTTCCCTACAAGTAAACTCCGTTCGCTGAGGTACCTCAGTGCTTAAAAAAGGATCTGAGCCTGGTAGCAATGGTGGGGTACACCTTTATTCCCAGCACTCAGGAGGCAGAGACAGGAGGATCTCTGTGAGTTCGAGGCCAGCCTGGACTACAGAGCAAGATCCAGGACAGGCACCAAAGCTACAGAGAAACTCTGTCTGGGGGCCGAGGGGATTCGGGGGACAGACACGACCAGGTTCTGTAAGAATAGGTGCTGCACTGTTTGTTGACTGGGAAGAATATTAAGTCGCCTAGAGATGTAGCTCAAAGTGAAAGACCATTTGCCTAGCACATGCAAGGCAATAGGTTCAGTCATCAACACCATGAAGCAAATGACTATGAAATACTTTCCACTGTATGAGCCACTGAAACATAACATTCTCTTTCTGAATGGGCAGCCCAGTTGAGTCTCAACAACAACAACAAAAGGCTCATCTGAGTGAGTCCAAAAACCAAAGACCTTGAAGGTGGCCTTCCTTCTTCATCTTTAACACTCCATGCTTCTTGGTTCCTCTTGACTTTTACCTCTTCAGATACCATTTCCTCTAGTGCATAGCCTATAGGATAGTCTAAATCTGGCTTTTAGAACATCAAACTCCGGAGGCTGTACAGATGGATCAATGGGTAAGAGCACTGGTTGCTCTTCCAAAGGGCCTGGGTTCGATTCTCAGCACCCACATGGCAGCTCGCGACCATGTGTGACTCAGTCCCATGGAATCATCCTCTTCTGGCCTCTGTCGACACTGTGCACGTGGTGCGGACATACGTGCAGGCAAAACACCCACCCATATAAAGTAAAAACAAACGAAAACGTGTTTTTAAAAAGAACAACAAACTCAACAGATGCCTCCCACCACGACCCCGACACGTTCGTTTTCTGCCCATGCCCCCCGTTACAAATTTGACTTTTCCTCGAGTCCTTCCACTTCTCCGGCTCACCCACGCCTTCTTCCCGCCTGGG
>CABHPH010159622.1:0-43370 GCA_902168325.1 Peromyscus nudipes
GGTTTCTTCGAGACAGGGTTTCTCTGTGTAGCTTTGCGCCTTTCCTGGAACTCACTTGGTAGCCCAGGCTGGCCTCGAACTCACAGAGATCTGCCTGCCTCTGCCTCCCGAGTGCTGGGATTAAAGGCGTGCGCCACCACCGCCCGGCAGACAAAGTTGTTTTATCATCCTGAATTTTTGAATCTACTCTCTCATTGCATATAGTACATACATGAAGCATATACATGTATAGTATATATGTTGTATATGTCTATTCTAAGCTGCATAGTATCAATATTTAGCAAAATATATGTAGTGTTAGAAAATCATTCATGCTACCAGTAATAGTCAAAAGGGACTATACTATGTTTCTATAATAGGTAAAGGAAATCATGAAGTATCTAATTTATTAACTTGAATTATTCCTCAAAATTATTGCTTATTCCTGTAGTGAATTCTCAAAACAAAAGTAATGTATCTGTATGTAGATATACCCATGAGGATACACAGAAAGGGAGTTCTCCAGCCATGCTGAAGGGAGGAAAGGAGGTGATGTAGTGAATCTCTATTGAATTACAGTCATTTAAAGAAAAATGAAAATTGAGCTTATTAACTAGGATAAAATATTAATGCTGGTAAGGAAGAAGAATAATCATTAATTTTGCGTTCAAATTAAGTTGAAAATCTGATTACTAGCTCAAATTATGCAGTAAAATATTTGCTGTATGTAATCACATATCTTAAAACACATGAAGTGTTACCTCCCCTCCCCCAGTATTAATTAGTAGGCTGTTATCTATCAATATGCTGCTGTGTCTGCAATCAAGGATTACACCTGGTGCACACACACACCAGAAACAGAAGCAGGAAGAGAAGGAGGGATAGAGAGAAGGAAGGAAAAGAAAAATCTGACTGTGAAAACAATACCCTTGACATTATATTCCAATCCTTTGATCTCAGCACTACTTGAATAAAAATATAGCTAGCAATATGTTTATGATTCAAAATGTTCCGATTTGGAGAAAGAAAAAATTCATAAACTCTGTCAAAGCAAAGACTATCAAATGATTTTGGCCTAATGAAACCCAACTTCAACCTGAGTGTACACATGTTGTTTTTAACCAATTATCACATCAATTGGCTTTTAAGTCATCAGGAATATGATAATATGATGTCATACCTGTAGCAATTAAGGCAAACTTCATAGTCCTTACAGACATTTGCTATGTTTGTAGTGGTTCAAAAAATCCGTTAGAGGGCGGTATAATCTTGTGTTAAGCTAAGCAAATGTAACAACAAAAGGCTGAAATCTCTGCTTCTTTAGCTCTGAATTCCTTTATTTTTCTGCAACACAAACTTCAAACTGAATTGTAAACCTCTGTTATTTAGTTGTGGAGCTGTAAAAGACACTAGCTTCAGACAGGCTTTCTCTCTTATAAGCGTGCTTTGTTATGGATACAAATATGTGATGTAGCAATTACCTCAAAATTTATTTTAAAAGATCACTTTAAGCAGTATAGTGTAATGCATTCTTAGAAGCAAGTAGCAAGTCTACCTGCAATTTAAAACTTTAATGCTATACTTGTTTTTAAAAGTTGACTGTTAATTTTAAAGTACATGTATTTTATTTGCATCTTATTTCATAAATAAAGACTCAAGTCAATCCAAGTAAATTTGTAGGCTTTAGAACACAGCTTACAGAGTTGGCCTATATAATTAAGGGAGAATCTGTCATTGATAGCATTTTATCTAAATAAATTTTCTGTGACACTGGAGGGATGTCAAGGACCCATCTCCAGCCCTGTCTATAATCCTGTGCAGTGAATTAAAAATTATTACACCACAGAGTTTTAAATTATACATTTAAGAAGACATGGCATTAAAGAACCATTATGTGTGCCATCTTCTCCAGTAGTGAATCAGCTCTGTAATGCCCTCAGCAAGGGGTAGCTCTGGCTGGCTCAGGAGGGAGCATTTGATTCCATAGGGAGACTTCTGCCACAAAGGCTGGAAAAGGCTGATCATCAGTGCACTGCCCAGGTCAATTGGAGTCACTGTCTTTGCTACTTGACTAGAATAATGACCTTCAAACCTTCTTCTTAACCACAATCATATGTCCCTTGCAGTATCATTTATTAACTGGACTGTGTATTTAACTTAAATCAATTTCCTATAAAAGATGACATTAACATAATTCAGAATCATGTTCCTTGAGAATCAGGAAAAGAGAAAAATGAATACAGGAAAATATTTTAAATTATAAAAAACAAAAATTTAAATAATGAAAAAGAGATTATGATGGATCTAATATCTATTTGAAAACGTAGAGCTGAAAGTATATTTCTCATTACAAAGCCTTTTTATTAACAGCTCCTACCAAGGGGTGAGCTTTCTTTTATGTGAGACCTTTCAATAGTCTGTCACTTTCCCTTGATGTCGACACCAACAAGAATGAAGAATCTTGTTTTACATGTATAATAGGAACTGGATTACTATTTACATTTTTAAAAACTGTATTACATCTGTGTGTCATGGCATGCCCACAGGTGTGCCATGGCCTGGACAGAAGTCAGAAATTGGTTCTCTCTACTATGTGCAACTCCAGGATTAAAGGCAGATCATCAGGCGTGGTGGCATGTGCCTTGTCTCACTGAGTTATGTCCCACATTTTATTTACATTTTTAATGACAGCGTATGGTCCTCTGAGTGACATGGAGCAGGGAGCATGATCAGAGATTACCAGACGCTCATTTGGAGAAAAGATCCAGTTAATCATCAAAAAACATGCATGACCTCATTTCTGCCCTTTCTGTGGATCCACCAGAATCCTGCCTGTAAGTTGGAGAGCTAAGGAAGAAAATGCTCCCTGACCCAGTCTCCACAGAAGGACACACCAATCCCCACACTAGGCAGAATTATTTACTTTCTAAATTCTACGTGTGGTATACATTGAATCAAAGACTGTGGCAAACACTAGAGATACATAAACCAGAGAGGAAAGGCTCAAAGAGCAATGCTGGTAGGCACACACACAGAGCTAGAAGCTGGCTTAAATATCATTTAGCTTTCTATGTCCAGTCCGTCACAGCTTTCCATAGATCCATTTGCTTGTGTCAATATGACCTTTGTATTCCCCAGAAGTTGGTTGTTTTATTTGTTTGAAGGGGGGAAAAATCATTCTAAAATAGTAAATTGCCTTTTGAGGATTAGATCTCAATCTCACATCATTTATATATCTTTATATAACACACTGCTTTCATTCCATATTACCAGAATTCTATTAATCTGTCCATCCATACGAGTAGACAGTCAGCTTGCCACATCCACACCGACTCCTAGCTTGCTTCATAGAATCCTTCATTTCTGATGCCACACAGAGGCTAAAAATAACTTTGAGGGATGTGGGAAAGTAAGGTGATGTCATAAAAACCGAAGGGGCACTATTGGGAAAGAATAGGACAGCAAGAGGGGGCAGGGCAGAGAAGTAGAAAGATAAAGAAAAACAGGAAAACAGTTCTAGTGCTGACATGTATAATGTAAAACTGCTAGTGCCTTCCATGATATAATGAAGCAGAAATACAGCTGGAGTGGGATTTGGGTAAGGATTGGAACAATTTGATATACATACTTCAGTTCCCCCTTCCTGTTAATGTGGCAGGCATCACTAATTGATCTTGCCTACCCACACTGGTGAGACCCTATGTCTAGACAGCCATGATGACACTGGATGAGTTATTTCAGACCTTGATATCAGTCTTCTGTTTGCAGAGAAAAAGTAGAAAATAGTAAGGATACTGTGGTGTTTTGAATGAAAGTGGCCCCCATAGGCTCAGAGGGAGTGGTAGTATTGGAAGTGTGGCTTTGTCTGAGTAGCTGTGGACCTCTGAGAAGAAGTGTGTCACTGAGAGTGGGCACTCACTCTCCCTGCTGTTTGCTGATGGGGATGTAGAACTCTCCTCTGCCCCTCCAGCACCATGTCTGCCTGCATGCTGCCATTCTTCCAAACATGATGGTGATGGACTAAACCTCTGAGCTGTAAGCCAGCCCCAGTTAAATATTTTCCTTTATAAGAGTTGCCATGGTCATGGTGTCTCTTCACAGCAATAAAACCCTAACTAAGACAGAAGTTGAACAGTAGAACTTGGGAAGCCATCTGAGCTCTCACAGTGGACCAGAAGCATGACGTTATTTCTCTGTGCTGATGAAAACCAGAGTGGTGACGAAGGGAAGGCAAGACGATATGCAGAAACATCGATGTATAATCCATTCACCCAGTGGAGAAGAATGCCACACAAGTGCCCACTTACCAAGCTTCTAGTTACAGCCACAATGACCCAGGGGAGCTCAAGACCTCTACTACAGGCTACTCTGACACTATTAAACTAAACCTCACTGTGCATTATGTAACATTTATGTATACTGGAAATAGGCTCCTACTTTGCTAAGTTTGTTGTAGGCACAAAAGAGGAATCTTGAATATTTAATGCCTGGGATGTGGGAGGTACTATACCAAATTGTTAACATAAATCATTTTATTTAAACCCCCAACACCTTCCTGTTGTCAGATTTATGTAGGAGGGGAGACACCAGAGAAGTTAAAAATACCAAAAACCAAGCAGCTACCAGTTGAGACTCTGTCTTGCACATTCTATGATTTCACATTGCATTGACTCCAGTGGCCACTCAGACAGGAGGCCTTGTGCACTTGTCTATTTCTGGATTCATTGGAAGCAGCAGAAGAGGGAAGGAAGGCAGCACCTGCCCCTTGATGGTCCTTGACCAAGACACAAAAGTTCCAAAGGAAAAAGAAGGCAAATAAGAACCAGAAAAATGAGCAGATGCTGAAATCTCTATTCTGAGCTCATAACTTAGTTTTCGCTTGAAAAATTTTTATGTGTTAAAATATTGTGACTGTTGTTTTAGAGCTATAGCTCTAAATCAAGAAATCATATTCACTTAAACACGCCATTCTTTCTCATAATAGAATTTGGAGTCAGCAAAACGAGAGCTCCACTGTTCTTTAAAATGATACTGATATTTTGATTGAGTGCCTTACATCTTAAAAGCGGACATATTTTTCAGTGTGAAAAAAATTAAACTGGAGAAAGACACAAAAGAGGTGTGTGAAGAACGAATCGTTAAGGATAAACACAGAAGATTGTACATTGGAAACTTTGTGCCCTGCCTTAAAAATGATCAACTGGACAGAGGGATTCAATATAGTCAGCCTTGGTCATTAATTTTTGAGTTGAAATGTATTGTCTACTTCACCTTGAGCCTGGGGAGCAAACATGGGTATTTGAGTTTAGCCTCAAGCATTGTGGAAAGAGATGGAATGCAATCTCTGGACCTCTGTGTAGCTGGCGGCCTACAGCAAAGAGTTGAGGTTATAATGGTTCTAAAGCTCAGAACGATATTCCAAGTGTCCAAGAGAATGGAAAGCAACTATAAAAAATGATTGACGTCTTCTATAAGGTAGACTTCCACTGCCAGTCATGTAAATATGATTCATTAATCATACTACAAGCGCGTGACAGCTGACTGACAATAACAGATTCTCCCCCCGAGAAAGCTACATCGAAACTTAAGAGCAGCTTATTAATGTTGATGCTATTTAAGCTGCGTGCCATGCATCATACAGAAGGCAGGGAGCTTCTTGCCGCCCAGCATAATTGATTCCAGCAGACCTTGTTACCACAGTGTGCATTACAGTCTTCTGATGCTGCCCCAATTACAGAGGGCTGATTGGTTTTACAAGGGAAGAAAAAACAAGGAAGTTATTTCTGATTCGAATTACCCAAATTATTAAGAGATTTTTATAAAAAATAATTTTAATTTATTTCTCCAATTTGAGGACATCAATAGTCAGGATGTAAAAACATTGTCAATTGAGTGTTGGTGCCTCCCCAGTTGCCACAGTGTTGCAGATTTCAGGCCTTTGTATGCTGTATTTGACTATTTTCCATAGCCGTGGCCTCTGCATTTCTTTGTGCTGTTTCCTGAAATAGGCCAAAGGAAGAAGAAAAGTCAAATTTGAAATAAAGTGCAAGGTGAGAAGGTAAAGGGTATAAGAGGAACAACTTGTTGGGACTAAACCTACAGGTCAACCTGGGGAAGACACCAAGTCACCCCACAACCAGGTTTTGAAATTTATGAAGCTCCTGACACAAGAGCACACTATGACTTTACAGCTTCTAGGATGACCATTAATGCTACCTATGAGGACATGCCTCTGAGTCCTTCTCCCTAACATCTTCCTGTGGGTCACACCATCCCATCCCTCTCCTGGCCCCCATTTCTCTGGATTTCTGATTTGACTCTAATGGATCTAAAATAAAAGAGCTAGAGTTTGGATCCTGGTTTCAGCTTTGCCCAGTAGACAGCTGAGGCTGAGTGAATCAGTTGTCTCTAAAGTGATGATACATATTTCCTGTCTCCAGGGTTGTGTAAAATTTACAGGCACACACAGACATTAGAAATGTTTTCTGATCAGTCAGTGTTGTTAATGTTAGGGATTGGTTTTGGGTTTTAACTACTGTGTGTTTAGAATTACATTTTTTGATACATGTAATCTGACCATTATTGAAGCAACAGGTAAGAATTTAGACTGAGAAAGTTTTCCACTGAAATGGATTGTTAGAGATAATCTAATTCCATAGTTCAACAGTAGGGAGAACTCAGTTACAGGCACCCTTAAATAGCTTGCTCTTAAAGTGTTTCTGTAAGTATGAAGAACAAATGTGTATTGAATGTTGACTCCACATGGCCTGCTTGTTTCTAGTGAAGGGTGTAAAATGGAGCTCTTCCTATGCATTCCCACCTTTCCAAACACTGCTTGATAATTCATTATTTTGTACTAATTGATTGGATTTAAGTTAAATGCATTAACTGCTATAGTAATTATTCCTTGCTGTTTTTATATCCCAGTATGATAGAAAAGAGGTGTAGCCTATTGGGAAAACAAGATACAAAAATCACTTATTGACCTCTACAAGGAAACTGAAAGTATTCATTGTCACAGTACATGTGTCTATGTACAGGAAATGAGGATTCTCTCCTACAGTGATTTAGTGGTAAAGTTATACCAACAAAAGAGATATTTTAGTGAGACTGATCATTAAGTGATCTAATCATTTGCATCATTGAAAGTTTAAATTATTGTTTACAAATCTGAAATTTAAAGTCTTCTAGCTTCACATGGAGGATTATAGATCATGCCACCTGACTTAGAGAAATTGCTTTTGCAGCCTCGTTCCTTTTGTGGGTTTTGTTATATATACTTCGAGAAATAATATATATTCTCATCTCATCAGCCTCAGCTAATATGCCTATTTTTTTCCTTGAGTGTTTTTATGGGTATTTTTTTTAAGAAACTGATTTAATAGATACAGCTCCTCCCTTAACACAAAACACAGAGCCCAGCAGGAGCTGTTAAGTACCTTTTGAGTTTATTGTTTTATGAGTAGCTGATTCTCATTATACTTAGCCAGCTTCCCCTAGGTGCAGAAAATATGGGTCAAGTCCTATTTCCGTGGCCTTATTAAGTCAGGTAGCATTTTTAACCATCTATGGCTTGTTTTCAAGATACTTTCCCCAAAGATGTTTTAAAAAGCCACTTTCCCTGTATTTTGCATGATTATTTTCCTACAAACATCAGAATGTTTAGTCTATTCTGCTGTAAGCATTTTGCATCTTGCCAATTAAAATCCTAGCCTCTTGGCCCCAACTTCCTTCCCCTGCTTCGCAGGAGCATCTGTTTTCTCCACATTCTTGTGTAGTTTAACTGGAAATGCCAATCAGTGATGATTGATCACACTTTCAGACAACAGCCTGGACCCTGGTATGGCACTCCACATGCATTTGCCATTTTGATTAATGAACATGAATCAGGGGTGACAATTCACATTTGTGAGTGGATGAAAAGAATTATCAGGAATGCTTATGAGGAAGCTGCAGCTCCTATTGCAATTGCACTGAAAACAAACGGGCCTCAGAGACCCCCTTGCCTGTCACCAGGGAACATCTGGAATGGGAAATAAAACACAGGCTGTCCCCGCCCTCTTCCATTATCTTGATCTCATGAAAGATCTTGACTTTGAAAGCACAAAAGTACCAAGTGATTTTGAAACAGCATTTCTGTGTTTACACATACTCCTGGAGGCTGTTCCCTTCACTAACAAATAATGAAGTGCTAATAATTGATGTGTGAAAGAGAATGGTGAACATATTTAAGTGTATTATCTTAACTTACATAAACAATAAAAATTAAGTATTTCTTTGGTGTCTAGTCAAGGAATTTTATTTTTCCTTTTTTTCCCCTTTCATCAATATTACCTTTAATAACATGAGCTAATCAATAAATAACCTCTTTTAATTTTGAAGCCAATGTAACAATGATATGTGATAAAATAAGCCTAGCAGTATATACTAGGAACATCTTATTTGTTTTCTTATGAATATCACTGGTCTAAGTGGGACTTACAGGTTTGAGTCTTCAAATGAAATATATCCTAGGTGAAACGCATATAAAATACAATTTGTAAGTCTTATGTATTCATTGTAATTGAACTGCTTGATATTTATTGCTGTTTGGTTGGTTGTTTTTATTGCTATTGTTTTGGGTTTAGTTGTTGTTTTAAATGGATCTTGCTATGTAGCCCAGCTAGACCAGAATTGCTATGTAGACCAGGCTAGCCTTGAACTCATAGATACCACCTACCTCTGCCTCCTGACATTAATCTTAAAATACTCTAATTATAATGGCCCAGTCACTGTACTAAATGAGTATTAAATCTCTGTAATTACTTAAAACTGAACCATACCCAGGCTCACCCCTTTCTTTATCTTCCCCCAGGTAGAAGCCACACTGTTTCATTAAGTATTGCCACCCTGATGGTAAAAACCTAGGTCAGAGTTCAAAGATATGTACCAATGATGCCTAGAAAACTTTCAGAATTATATTACCACTTTGAAGTTTATAAAAATACATGTCATTCTCAGGATTTGTTTCTGTCTTCATTTTATCTTACTTCCATAGAAAATGGATTATTTCACTTTTTCTTTGTAGTTAAGCATCCTTTAAAGCCAACTGTAAAGAAGCCTCTGGAAGAGTTGGTTAAATTGTTGCTCATTTGCAAGAATAGCAGACCATTTGCTGTTGGATGGTTATCTGAGTTTCCAGGAGTCTCAATAAAGTCCCAAATTAAAGAGGAAGAAATGAATCTTTATAAACAACATGAACAATAGTATCAAAAGTCACGCAATCTCTACTTTCCTAGTATTGTCTTCAACTGGTCTGGGCCCCACTTAGTCTAAATTGAAGCAAACGCAGATGTAGAAAGTGGGTGGTATGTTTGCTTTAATGTTTTTGAAAATGTCTTCTAATGAGACAATGTGCTAGGTGCTGTGGATATGTATCCCAAAGAAGAACACAACAAGGAGAGAAATGGGAATAAGTGTGACATCTTCACAAGAGCAAACTCAGTGTGAGATTGTGTAAAAAATCACGGGAAATGAGTCCCTCAGAAACAGAAAGAAGGAACAGCTGAATAGAGGTTGGAGAGGCATGAAGTAGTGTGGAGGTCAGAAACTGCAGAATCCTCCCCAGCTACTGAAGCACCTGGCAGAGATGGGTGGATAATGCCAGGTGAAACTCACAAGGAGCTCCTGTGACTGGGAGAATACACATTGTTCTGAAATCATTTCAATGAAGAAAAAGTACAGATAGAAATAACAAATGTGTCATCTTCTAGGATACCTAAAAAGGCATGAATACAAAAATCATACTTTATAGACTATTTTGTCAGGACCACCAGCAAAAGGATGGTTGGTTTTTAAGACGTGCCAGATTGCAATTGAAAACAATTAAATGTACACAGCTGACTACTAAGTTTACCTTTGGTACAGCAGATACCAAAGCACTAGGTTGGCAGATGGGCTGTAAGGTTATTCCATTGTTCCCCATCACTTGTGCTGATGCATCAAGACCTACAGTCCAAGTCCACAAAGACAAGCTTAGCCGTCACCTACAGCATCTGAAGTTCATCTTGACATTGCTTTGCCTTGTCATAAAAGGGGCCTTTTCCTTCTTACACATAGAACACAGCTTTTAAGTCAAGTTCAACCAACCTTGTGAGTGCATTTTTTTTTTGATTCTCAAATAGACTAACTGCATCTCCATTAACTGGTGAAATAAATTGTATCCATTTGTCAGAATGTAGGTCCTCCTAATGAGTATCTGTTGAACAGATATTTTCCTGTTAGGAAATGTGTGTGTGTGTGTGTAACTGTCAATTCTGAACGTGTCCCTATCATCATGGAATAGTCTCTAGTGTAACCAGAAAGAAAGATGTCCCTGAGCTGGTAAAAGTTCTGAAGTTAAGGCTACTTCAGAAGCACAATCAGCTCAGGTACACTCTTTGAAAACCACATACAATGTATTTAATGGTTCCTTACACCTTCTCCACTTGCTGGCTCCAAAACTCCACTAAAGGTGGAACAAGAGACCTCTTGAAGCAGCCCAGGACATCTTCAGATGACTGCCATAACAACGTTTCCTTATATTTTGGCAACCCTGTCTCTTTATAACCAACATTTTCTGGCCCCAATTTTGCATTCTATAACCACACAGTATATGGTCTTCAAATACCTGAAGGCATTTAAGATTAGTTACCTTCTAGTTTTATTAGATCTCTGGACTAGGAGTTGGAGAAACTGAATCCAGCCACTGTTTGCAAAGTCTCTCACTGCATTAGTATATGCACACAGAGAATGCTGGCTACTCATGTCATTTGGCCCACTGATAAGTAGAAGCTGATTCGTGTCTAGTGTTGACCTGAAAACATGGCTCAGCAATGCCTTTCTTGTGTCTGTGGAAACTATGCTATGTGGGACTGTACCTCAGAACAAAGTGACCATATTTTAGTTATGATAAAACTTACAGGATCAAAATGACTTCAGAAAAGGGAGGGTGTATATGCTTGAAGACAGTCAGGCAGAACACCGTGTAGTGCATATTTTTAGATAGCCTGTCTTTGATTTAAGAGTACACATTTCAGATAGTTTGCCTCCCCTTATACAAATTACCATTCTCCCCCATCATAGCTGTCTTATATTTCTCTGTAGTATTTATCACCTGTTCTATATTCATCCCTTTGCCTGAAGTATTTTACTAGAACATAAATCCCAACATTATTAGTTCCCACTGCCAAAACTTTAAATCCTCTGCTCTTCCCCTCCAAGTGATGCTCAGCCAGGTCTTCGTCATGAGCATGGTACGAGTCAGGGAGGGATTGTCAGAGAGGCAGGAAATACATTCCCTCCAACATTCATCCTTACGAGTTCTGTGCTGGCATCTGTACTGACTGCATTTTTGCTGTTACCTATCTTCCCCAAAGATGTATTAGAGAGAACTTAATAACGAAATGTAAGAAGTGATTGTATAGAAAACCATAAACATACAATAAGTGGAGCAGATGGGATTCGAACCCAGAGAAGACTGTGAGGTTAGAGAACAGCTTTACTGTTTAAGCCCCAGTGCTACATCTAAGGGAGGCTTTATTGGGAAAAAAAAAATGGAGCATACTTGGGACTAAGAAAATGATGTTCGGGAAATGTACAGGCTTGTGCGGAGATTGAAGGAGCCCTCAGAGATGTGGAGTTAGACTAAACCAGGAGAATGCATGCATGTTTTAGGGGTAGGGGCTCCTGGCCTGGAAAGTGCCAGTCTTACTGGTTTCTTTCTTGGTTGATGTGCTTGCCATGCAGCAATGCCAGGATTATTAATAGGACCCTTCAATGGTGTGATGAGACTGGAACACTTTTTAAGGTGGTATCAGTCACAATTGTGTAAAATACTTCTTAGCGGGAAAGATGTTCAATCAATAAAGTTGGATTTTTTTATTAAAAAAAAACTTCTTAGAAAGGAAAAAAAAAAACTTCTACATTCTAATGGTCTGTGGCAAAGACCTCCAAAGACACCCTGGTATACAGTCTTTCTATGGTATTAAATTTTCCTGGGGAAGAGACCCTTGTGAAATGACACAGGATCTGACACAAGAGAGTAGAAGCCGGAGAGAAATCTGTTTCCAAAATAAGCTGTTTTTTCATGTTTTAAGGAGTCTCCTTAGCAGGCCATAGTGAATGCAGGGTAGTAGTATTTAAGGATAGCCTCTGGGCACATTTAGATCTAGTTATACCTGGAATTATTTTGTGTTCAGCATCTACCATCAGCAATTAGATGTTTTTGAAATATTCATGAACTAAAATCTTGCAACAAATTTATGAGAAATGTATGAGAAATGCCGTGACTAAGACTGGCCAAGCCGCACATCATTCTAGTTTTGTTTATTTCCCTGAATGCAAGTAAGACAGAATACCCCCTTTGCAGATTTGTGTGTGTGTGTGTGTGTGTGTGAGAGAGAGAGAGAGAGAGAGAGAGAGAGAGAGATCACAAAAGATAACACTCACAGGCCAATGAGGACAATGCTAGGCAGAAATGGGAACTGCCCAATACCCACCTGTGGATAGGGCCCTGTGTTAGTCTTGATAAATTGTAGTTCATGGCTTTGGGTCCTCTCAACAATTCTGTTCTCTTTTAGTTCATAATGCTATTATCTGCCCTGTAGTTACTGTGGCAAATGAGACAGAATAAAGTGTTATCAATGGGAATCTGGGTGTGGGCATGTGCAAACTGTGACACACTCCTAACTTCCTGAGTGTGGATGCATGTTAAAATGAAATTTATTTTGAAGATGTTCACTCCCAGCAGCGACTTACAACCTTTTAACTGGCAATCTTCTAAGATCCAACCCCATCAATTCAGCTGAACAATAAATGTCAGGAAATCTCCACACCAAGAGTGCAGAGGTTGAAACGTTGCAGCCGGAAGCCAGCAGATGGCAGAAACACCCAAGCCTCTGAAATGGGACCTGAAATCCTGCTTCTCACAGCGGAGCTTCTCATTTTCCATGGAGTTTCAGCTTCTTTATAATGCCAAACGTAGAAAATCTGCTGCCTCTTAATATACGGCTCTTGCTGAAAATAAGATGGGCATGAATGTGGTGTGGATGTCACAGCTCAAAGGCAAGGCCTGCACTGTCTTCCCCACTGAGGGAAGGAGCAGCGTTCATTCTGAACACTGAAGGCTCAGGAGCTCATGCACTGTCCAAGTGCATTGTCAACAAACAGATAGCCTGTATCGTCATCCCATTTTTTACGTTCACCTGATGCTCAGCATGGTGAGAGCTTGCCTGGTCTATTCGGGAAGTGGGATGACAGTTCTGGGGAGTACTCAGGGGCCGTCAGCTGTGCTGGGTTTAGTTAATAATGCTTGTGGTAACAACCCTGGGGCTCCACTGCTCTCCGGTTTAAAGGAAAAGCTGCGTCTATAGAGCACGGGGGCTTCTCTTAGTCAGATGAGTAGCTGCAGATAGAATTCACATATGGACAAGGATGGATATTTCTTATGTCTGGGGGAAGGGAAGATAATTTATGTGGGCAAGTGAAAGGTTATATAGAATAAAAGGGATATTAGTTAGACATTTTAGGCCACAGCAAGGAACTTAAGGCTAATGGGTTCCATCTGATCTAAAGCCAATTATGCTAATGGTTCTCCTAGTTAGAAGAGCCACAACCATAAGTCAACATACACCCTTGGCACCCTGTATTTGCATGGACACCAGTGTGCTGCTTTGCTTCTCATTTTCTGCCTACACTCAAACATAAAATCTCCCCTACGCTTTGATTTATTGGTGGCCTCTAGGGTGATAAGACTGAAGGAGTGGATAGTCCTACATGCTGAGTTTCATGTTGTATTCAGTTGCCCTGGAAGGAAAATAGACCCAGAAAGAAAAGTTATCTTTCTATGCAGGTTAATGGTTTTCATCAAATGGAAACAGACATTTTCATTCTTACGTGCAGAAAGTTAACGAATGTGGCAGGCCGGTGTTCAACAGTTTATTCACTTTATAAATGGCGACCTTCCGATAGTATATGAAGAGAGCAGAACTAAACATGGTCTGATCCAAAGCGTTCTTTTCTTGTGCTTTCTCAGAACCTGGCCAGGCTGGCTAATCATTCAGATCCGGGGGAGGGGGGGGAAATAGTCTTTTATTGACAAAGACAGGTGCTGAGTAGTCAGAATCCCACACCTGATCAACCTTAGACCTTCTCAGTTATCCTACTGAAATTCCTCTTCCTGGAACTGTCCAGACACAGTGCTTGCCTTCTCCCAACTCTGGAGAAATTCTGTTCTAAACTGAGGAGTTCTATGGGCTTCTAATTCTAAATGTCGCCAAAATACAGATTCAGATGAAGCTCTCAGATTTGTTTGGGATGCCAGATTTCCCAGTTTTCTGTGGTGATCCAGTTTAACTTTAGAATGTAGCCACAGGGCCCTTACCTCTTGTATCAGGCCCACAGCTGAAACACAAAAGAGAAAAATCCAGTCTGAACTTCTTGGGACATTTAAAACATGTTAGCATCACATGGTAGCACATGCACGGCTTATGCTTTTGTATATGGAAAGCTGAAAATGGTACTTTTTCATAGGTGATAGGGCACACTTGACCTAAAAGGCTTTCTAATTACCAAATAGAAATGTCAAACCAGAAGAAATAAATCCTAGAGTTCTCTGCCACTCAAGATTATTTAACGATCACAATCAGACCAAGAAAATAAAAGATAAAATTATATATATGATAAAATATTATATATATATGCCTCTGTTGGTTTTATTTGGTTTCCAGAGTCTGCAGATATTAAAATCTAAGTAGCTAAAGCACCTTGTATAATTTCCAAACTGAACTGAGATGCAAATGTTTGCTTTATCAAAAAGGACACTCATGGCAGTAAAAAGCGAAGTTAATTGGCAGCTTTTATTAAGTTTGTTAGGGTGTATCAGGGAAACTATGGTGAAACTTTAGGGGCTTAGCTTGTCTGTCTTTCTTGGGTGAGTCATTAAGTCCTGGCATGAAAGTATGGCTGGATCTGGCTCTAGTCCGCATGAAATGTGGTTTAAAAACAAACACTAAAATGTAAGAATGAAGCTTTTTACCACTTTCAAGTGAATATTAACAATTTGTGTGCAAGAAAAAGAATTTTTGAGACAAAAGAATTGGACATATTAAAAAAGCTGTGTGAACAGCTCCCAAGGGACACAAGTGGCTTCTGGATGGGAAACACATGCACAGCCACAGTAGAGGCAGATGTTTGGATGTTCACTAAGAATCAGCTTGATTTTTTTTCTGTTTACAGAAGCCCCCCAGAGTGGATCAAGACAGTGGTTCTGGACTTCTCTGTGGTGGGTCGGTCTGATGGACCTGGCAACATGCTCCATATACACACAATGATGACTGATTATATCTTAAAATGTGTGGCCAATTCAGTATTTTCTTTCTTTCCTTTTTTTTTCTGGTAGCCTTTCTTCCTCCAGTTCACTGGTAACGTCATTGGATTTTATTCTTTAAGTCAGTCAATTTTCCCAATTTAGGCATAAAAACACAGGAAGGCAGTCTTGTTATCTGTTTTATTATAGCTTGATATTTCCAATGACTTGGGGGCAGCAACAACATATTTTGGTGTTGTTAAATGGAAATGGATCGTTATATCTAAACATTAAGTCTTTAGAAGTAAAATCTCATGTATAAATTTGCATTTTAAACTCCAGAAAGGGCACTTGGAATAATAGACTAAATTAGGAGACAAATTTGTGTTCTAATTGGGGTTCTCTAGAAACATAACCTGGCACAGACTTCACATTGGGCTCAGACATCTAGTCTGCAATTGAAGTAGTTCAACTGAACTCCAACATTCTGTCATCTCGGAACTGTATCTATTGAATTCTTGATGTCTCAAAGCAACTTGGCCTTATTGAGAGTCTCAATTACCCTTAGATTAGCTTTTATTCATTACATCTCAGCTACTGTTTGTAAATAGAACAGAAAAGGAGACTGCTCAAACTATCGCAAGATCTGAATAACACTTGGCTACACATCCTGACTGATGTAAAAAGTAAGCTGCAAAACTGAAAACTGCAGAGAAGGTGGGAATTGGCAGGAAATCTCAAGGCTTCATCTAAGACGTGTTTTTAGAATGAGGCATTTTACCATGAATGATAAGAAAAGTTTAAAAAAAAAAGATACCAAATAAAATAATAGAAAACAACAGAATTTTCCTTCATTAATCAACTTTGTTATTCTTTGGGAGGCCATGTACATCACACAGAGCCATTGTGGGGAGTGTAGAAGACCCTGCTCCTTCCAGGGAATTGCACTAGAAATTTCTGTGTCTCTCCAGGCTTTCCCTCAAGTTTCTCCTTTATGCAGCACTGACATTTCTGCAAATCTCCTCTAAACATTATGAGAGTTAGAAGTGGCTTTTTATTTGCCATGCTAGCTATGACTTAGGATTGTCTGGGTAGCCCCTTTGGGCTTTATTGAAGCATGTCAACAGCCTGCAGCAATAACATTTGCTCCGCCTGCTGCAATGTGATGTATCGATATGTATATAACAATATGTTATAAATTGAAATAAAATATGCATTTTTTTCATAATTTATCAGCATTACGACAGCACAGAGTAGGCAGCCTTATGAATAACACAGAGCTCTTCAGCAGGCATTATGTACTGTAGGTGATGTACGCAGCCTCTCCTCTGGCCTGCCAGGAGAGTTGTAAAGCAGAATGCATTACTTCAGCCCCAGGGTAATAAATCATTTTCGTATGGCAGTAGGCTCTGGCTAACTTTTACTCTGGGGCCTGAGAGAGCAGTGTGCCATAAGGCCCTGGATATTTTCTAGAGTGTTTAGACTGGCGCCAGGTCCCGTGGGTAATGTTCTGAGCAGGCGAGATGGTTAGGATAACAAGTGGCAGTATTTCTCAGGTATCGATATTGTGATGTCTCCTGTTGTTTTATTGCCTGCAGTGGATGATTTTTGTCCTAATTGGAGAGGTAGTTCTTCTTCATGTCTCTATTTGCAATATGGCATGGTGTCTCCTTAAAAAAATAGAACTCGGTCTATGATCCGAAGCACCTGCTCTTCATGCCAACCCTAATTTCTCAGCTCTCACTGCAGAGATGAGAAATCAATGCGTCCTTACTGTTAACTTATCCTCTTGAAAAATACAGACACCCTCCCAAGAGCTACTTGTCTTGAAGCTATATTGGCCACCAGTTCACATTTTGAACAGGGCAAGCTGGCTTTATTAATAACAAGTCTCAATTAATTATACATATATAATTTGAGGAAACACATCTGCATATCTTTGTTGGACTACCAAAGTCATCTCTATGTATTATTTTCCCCTACAGCAGGGGCAATGATTTGAATGTGTGTGGAAGAGGTCAGTTTTCATTGTTTTGACTGAACATATGCACCTCACTTCTAACATGTAATCTCCTCATGTGGTAATTAACAAAGATCTGAGTAGAAGCTATAAGAAACATTTGATGGAGAATAACAGCTGTTCAAAAGAGGAGGCAAATACTTCATTTTTGTCCTTATTTTCTTGAGTTGCAGCCATGTCAATGAATTCTGAGAAAGCACTTCAGCTGTTTTTTATGCCCAGCTAAGCTTACCAAGTCTCTGCTATATTGACCTAAATACTCACATATTAGGTTCATGCTAATCCACAAACACTAAAGAATGACTTGATGTATCTGCTGTAACTTTCACAGAGGTGTAAACCACATGGTTTAAAACTAAAGCTCACTTTAAAACTTTGAACTTATGCTGGTAGGTGATGGTGCATGCCTTTAATCCCAGCACTCAGGAGGCAGAGGCAGGCAGATTTCTGGGAGTTGGAGGCCAGCCTGGTCTACAAAGTGAGTTAGTTCCAGGACAGCCAGGTCTGTTACACAGAGAAACCCTGTCTTTAAAAAAAAAAAAAAAACCAGAACAACAAAACAAAAACAACAAACAAAACCTTTGAACTTATTAGAATCTTAAGACTATAATAGTGCGTTTTAACCCAGGGGTTTACTAACCTACATGGGATGGGGCTGAGCTTCTTATACAAATGATACTGAACCAGTCCTAAAGAAGATTTAGACTGAATCAGGTGGTAATAACAGTGAGGCCCATCACTCCTTTGCATAGCTGCAGTATAGATGTAGAGACAGCGAGGAGATGCACATCAATTGAGCTGTATAAAGAGGTTCTTTTAGACCACATCAAGTTCGCTTTATTTGGAAGTAAATAGGTCACCTGTACAGCTCACAGGCAAGGGGTCATCCCCACCCCAAGGGCCTTTCGTGGCCTTTATTCTGCACCAGCATGTCCTCCAAGCAGCTTCCACAGAAGATTGCCATCACCCCACCTGGGGAATAAAAGGGCATAGAAACTGTGGTTTCAATTTTGAAGACAGATGCCTCCTATTTGTCTCCAGATGACCAGGAGTGCATATAACAGCAATATAAAGTCCTTTTCCTGGAGCTTAACCCTGGGTGCTTGCTTCAAGAATGGATCTAGAGAAGAGAGTAGAAAACTGCCTTTAGGATATAAACTGAATTTCCTGGGCTAGTGACAAAGGAACTAGTTGTTTTGATACCAAGTAGATAAATGCAGAACATAAGGGTGTGTCCTGAGAAAGGACCACAGCCAGCGGTAGGCTTTCCTTTGGATCCGTGTGCTGCTGGAGACAGTGAGATTTGAGATTCATTGTGCTTTGTAACGGAACCTTCATAGCATCCCCACTATGAGAAAAAGTGAAACACAGTTAAAGCAAACCACATTGTTTTTATGTACATATTCTTAAGTAAGCCAGTACAAGGCCCAGTATTTCAATAGAAAATTTAACATTCAAAGATAATTTTTGGTCTAGAAAATGGAAATGGCAAAGCTGGTCACTCTGGTATAACACTTTTAAAATAAACTTAAGTAGGTTACTAATTATCACATTTTCTATGAAATTCCTTTTCCTCATTTAATTTAGGAAAACATAAAATAGAAAATCCTTTCACATATGTGTGTAAAAGGTCAACTTTACAGAATATATCATCCTTTTCTTACTTCTAGGAAAAAAAGAAAACATGACCAGAGGAATTTCAGACAGGGTTTATTTTGCATTATAGTTTAGTGGGACATCACCTGCCATGGCTTGGAATCCTGGTGGCAGGAACATCAGGAGGCTGATCACATTGTATTCATAATCAGGAAACAGAGTGATGAGGGCTTCTTCTCAGCTCCCTTGCCCTTTTCTGTTCCCTCTAGGATCCCAGTCCATGGATGCTGCCACCCAGGGTAAGGGCAGGGCCTCACATCTCAATGACCTCAATCTAGAACCTCCCTCCAGAAATGCCCAGAGCTTCGACTCTTAAAAAGATTCTAAATCCTGTCGAGTTGAGAACTGATACGAACCTTTCCATGGAAGACACTTCATATACAATCATTAGAAATTTAGACACAAGCACAAACATTTTAACCTGAGGACACAGTTTAGGAAAACCTATAAAATCCAGGAGTGACATCACTAGGATTAAGGAAGAGACTGGAATAAGAACTGTGAGACAGACATCTAAACCTGTGAGGGATCATTTCATATGTTTACCCGAACCCAGGAAAACAGATTTCAAAAGAGCTAATATCCTGTCCTTCTTACAGTCTTTCATGGATTCAATATTCTCCTAGGCCTGGTATGGATACTTTTCAGCCTTTAATTATTGTTCATAAAACTCACAATTCTCCAATTTAATATAGATTGATCCACACCTTTCTACTTTTGTGTATGTGTGGCACTGGGAATGAATCAATGGCCTGTGCTAGGTAAGCACTCTACCACTGAACTAAATCCCTGAACCTTTTAAAGGGTGGTTTTCATCTTGAGACGGATCATGATGATTTGCCCAGTTTGATGGGATCTCACTCTGTAATCCAAGCTGGTGTTGCCTATGTTCTCCTCCTGCAGCAACCCCCTGAGCAGCAGGGGTTATAGGATAGACTTTTGATTCATTTCTTAAACAGTCTTAGAATTTCCTATTTTTCTCCCTGTGCATATTGGACAAAGCATACATTTAAATGAAAGAAGAAAATGACTTCGTTTTTAAGAAATGAGATAGATTTTATTTGTATCCAAAGTTGCCCTTTCTTTCGCATTCTCCAGTTGACCCCAAGGACTATGAACTCTGCTATGGAATTTACACAACCTTGTCAAGATTTCTAAATGTGTTGTGAAAGGCAACCTGTAAGGGCCTTTCATCAGACTTAGCATAAAGGCATCATTTTGCTTGGGTTCTAGGAGCATTCTGGACACAGAAGTGCTGAGCAGTTTCTCAGAAATGTCATCATTTGAAACAGTTGTCAAGTGTGCATAAGCCTGGGCTTTCTTTACAAGCACCACATAAACAAGGTGTGGTGGTGCATGCCTGGAATCCCAGCACTCAGCAGGTAGAGATATGGGATCAGGAGATTAGGGTCATCCTTGGCTACTTGAAATCCTGTTGCAAAAAACAAACAAACAAACAAAAAACCAACAAGCAGTAGTACTTCTAAAATGTAGCACTTAAGTGGCTGAACTCAGAAAGTCACAGGTTTGCCTCATGTGCTGAGACTCTGTGACCAGGCAAGGTTTCTTGGATGCAACCAGAACTGGAGTTCTCTCCGTTCACAACTGCATTTATGTGATGAGACCTTTACTCTGTGTCCGTACATTGGCAAGAATGATTCTCAGGTTTACCAGTAGTTTTGAACATGCTTAACTTTATGCTGTATTCATGTTTTATAAAAAGATTGTTGGTGCTGGGTCACCAAAAGTCAAGGTAAGACTACATAAGTACCACTCTTGGTTTTTCAGTACAATGTGGATATACCATGTTCATAGTTCCTGAGAAAACCGTATCATATGACCCTTGATTTTCATACTGCATGAACTCAAATCTTATGAGCAGGTGTTGTGACTCTTATGAAGGGAAATATGAAACCCTGTGTACACCCTGAAGAAGGCCTATGGGTAGACAGGAAAATGCTGCATTTATGCTTCCTTGAAGACACCATTCCATCTGTGATATTTGCAAGGAGGAACTGGTACCCTAAACCTGGTACCTTGCTGAGTTTCAGCCCAGGAAGCCTAAATAGCAAACATGGGAGGAAGCCAAGACAAAGCCTGTAAGAAGTCTGCAGACAGAAGAGGTCTTGTACACCTTTACGTAGTATTTGGTCCTCTTGAGAAGTAGCTCATTAGTAGGCAGGTAAGCACAGAAGCCAAGCATGAATATTGGAAGTTAGCAAAACATGTTAGTTAGGAATGATGGTTTTTAGGTACCAAAGAGATGTTATTCGTAGCTGCAATGAAGAAGCTGTGGGCTACAGTGCACGAAGAAGAATATGCAGAATCCATACCACTAAAGAGATTTCAGAAGCCCACAGCCAAAGGTTCAAACTCCTGAGCAAGAAGGAAAACATGTTCTAGAGCATGCTCTTTCTAGAACACAGTGTGTGAATAACTGGCTCTCCACCCCTGAAGAGCCATCTCAGAGGTTTCTAGCTTCCTATTGATGGAGTAGAAGTCAGTGGGAAATGTCAAAAACAGTGAAAAGCTCTCTCCAACTTTTTTATGTCAAGGCCTAAAAAAAGTCTGTGTGACTTTCATTCCCATTTCATCATCCAGAAGTTAGCTACAGAGTCCCACCTATATACAAAATAGCCAGGAGATGTCTTCCTGATGGGTACACAGTTATCTACCTGCAGGTGCCTCAGTGAAGTTTAACCATAGCCGTGGAAGCCTGGCTGTCGTCTTCCACATTCTCAGCTCCTACAGTTTTGTCCTACTACTTTTACTTCTGTCCTGGGATAGCTACACTGCCAGTGGCTTCTCTCCACTTAGTTGGGCATCACTAAGAATAAATATCATGGCAAACTGCTAGATCTTTGGGGGTATTTCTGTAGAATCTTTATATGCTTTCCTCCTGTTTGGGGTAAGTAAACTACGAATGCATGTACCCAGTGTGTTTAATCCATGTAGCAGAAATAATTTATTTTGGCCAAAGGAAATCACCCTGGAAATTACTAGACGATATGGCATGGATTATTTAGTGGAATGGCTGAAGGTGTTTCCAGTAAAATGCAGTGTATGCTGTATTTCCCGATCCCATTTGTCCTCTTAAAATTAATTTCTGTAGTGCTTCACCGTTACCTGTTTAATTATTCATTCTGGACGTCACAGAGAATGATGCAGTACTCCAAAACAAAACCAATAAAACACGTGTCTAATGCTAACCATCAAAGCAAGAAAACATGATCATCACAAATAAGCAGGAACCTGCTTCCCTCTCCATAGCTGTACCACACCACGAACGAACATTGTTTGAATTAATTTGAGGGTGTTTGCATAAATATGCTCAGGGTTTTTAATTCTCTTTCGCTATAGTTTGTAACTGTAGAGCTTGTGTTTCACAGGAAAAGTGTTCAGCTTATTGTTCGATGGTCTGAAACTTCCACTCCTGTTTGCATGGTGTGCTGTGGAATAGGCAGCAGCTTTAGCGTCACAGCCCTAAGCCAGGTCTGTCCCTGGCATATTTGCTGATCAGGTTTCTTGGCACCATAAAGACTATTCCCCAGGTGTAAAGTATACTTCACCAGGTCGCTATGTATGTGTACGAAATAGCTGTCACATGAAATCTGTGTTTTTGAAACATGTCTATAACAACTACAGCTGATTGTCTCTTTACGTATGTCAGAATGCTCTAGAGGAAAACAGTCACACACACACACACACACATATATATATCACATATATATATGCATGTATTAAATAGTTATGTATTTGATATGTATTAAAGGGGGATTTTTAAGATTATCTTATATGATAGGGTCTGGGTAGTTCAACAATGGCTGTCTCATCCCAATGAGGCTTAGAATCCCATAGTTTCTTAGTTTATGATGCAAAAGTGAGTGCCTTGGCAGTCTCCGTATTGGAATAAAGGCCAGGAAGATTCCTTGGGAGCTGCTGATATTCTGTCTATAGCGGAAGCCCAAATAATCAAGTTCTAACATCAGCAAAAGAATGTAGCAGTAACAGCAGTATCATGGGTAGATTTGCCAGGAAGAGTGAAGGAAAACAGGCAAAAAAGCAAAGTTTACTTCTTCCATGTCCTTTAATCTAGGCTGCCACTAGAAGGTGCTGTACATATCTGGGAGGGTCTTTCCACCTCAACTAATTTGATCAAGAAAGTTGCCCACAGGAGTGCCCAGCTGCTGGTGCTTTAGGTGATTCCAGATCAATCCAGTCAAGCTGACTGCCAACATCAGCCATCGCACTCTTAGAAAGTGACTACTTTCTATTAGTAATGTCAGATGAATTATAAGTGACAAGATTGATTTGAAAGATTAAAATATAAGATGGAGTGAATTGTTGTGCCTTTGTAAAGGCTGTTAAATGAGAAAGAAAATCACTTTAAATATTTGACATTTAAAATTATTTTACTTAAAAAGTTGTGTCAAATAGGGCAGTTCTCAAACTGTTTCCCTACTAAAATAGAGATGATTGGAACCTCATGAACATAAAGATTGCCTCCTTTCAACCCTGAGTTGACTGAGTCACACCCCTCGCAGGGAAGCAGTTGACAGTTAAATCAAGATAGCCAACAATGCTACAATCTGTTTTACGTGCTGAAAGATAAAGTTGAAGAGACCTTTTAAAGAAGAAGAAAAAATGTGAAAATAAAGACAAGTTTAGGAGGCTGAATATCATTTACATTATCCAGAAAGGGGAGAAATGGAAAAAGAAAAAGGAGGGGGTAGGAAATATGAGAGAATAAACCGCACCCAGCCAGAGCCGAGCAGGCACAATACCCATGCTCTCATTAGTCCTGCATCAGAGACAATGGGGTAAGCTTCTCGGACCTAGAAAGGCAAAGCTTCAAAAAGAATCAACACCCAGCAGGGTCTCAACTGCCAGGTTCAAGTCAAGATGGCCCCTGACACGCAGTAGCTACAGTCCAGCTCCTGCTCATTCCTCTTGGGAGGTTTCTTTGGAAGTGTGGCTCCCAGTGTGGAAAGCAGGAGAGACCAAAGCTTGAGATGTAAAATGTGGGTTCTCCCATGGAGCTCAATGACAAGGAACTCCTAGATGGTCATTGGTAAATTAGCCCAAGTCAAACAGAAACCATGGAGAGAGGAAGACACAGCAGGAACTGATTTAGTTCAAGGCAAAAAATTGCTGAAAGGCTAGAAGTCATTTAACAAAGAACACACAGACAAATGTTTCTTCTCCACAAGATAAAATAAGACAAAAAATTCAACAGTTAGGAAACATAGTGTGTGTGTGTGTGTGTATAATGGTTCTGCTGAATTTTAAAATATAGCATACTTTTGAGCAGTTCATAGAATGACACAAAAGAAAGCTGCTCATGTTATAAGATTTGTATTTTATTTTAAATAATACTGAGATAATTAGGACACACAATAAATGAATAAATAAATAATAACCCCATTATCTGGGTGACATGTCCCATTAGCTGTAGCTCTGGCCCTGGATGTTGCCTTTGACTCTGTCTTCACTGTTCACCATAGAACTTTCTCCAAGTATTGTGATTGTTTGCTAACTATAGAACAGACTATAAGGTCAGAATGTCGAAGCTCATTTTAAACTTATTATGGTGACATTAGTGTCTGGAACTATGTGTCTGCCTTAGAAGGTGTTACCACAGTTTAAACAGGTCTAAAATGTTTAGGTTCCCTGGCATGATTAGTAGAAAAATACAATATATTCTTCTTTGTAGAAGAGAAAGATAATTTTCTTCCCTAATACTCTCTAGACATCCCAAGTAGAAAAGAGTGCCCCCGTAACAATTGTAAAATTTTGTTCTTAAAAATTATATTCCAATATTTACTCTGTTTCAGTGTTTTTCTCTAATGTGAGATCCTTGGAATTTTCAGTTGTATTATTTTATAACATAAAAATGACTGTTGCTGAGCGGTGGTGGCACACGCCTTTAATCCCAGCACTCGGAGGCAGAGGCAGGCAGATCTCTGTGAGTTCGAGGCCAGCCTGGTCTACAGAGTGAGATCCAGGAAAGGCACAAAGCTACACAAGGAAACCCTGTCTCAAAAAACAACAGCAACAAAATGATTTTTAATGTTAAAAACATATTTGGACAAAGAAATGTGTATTGATTTTATGACTGCATAGGATAGATTGGACAGTGAGAAACCTACATTGGGAGATTTCATAGATATACTGAAAACCCTTTCTCATTGGATTCCTAAAGATTCTGCCATTTAGCATTTAATTAAACTACTATTGGGTCAAAAGAGAACACATAACATTTCATTATAGTAATCCATGAAGAGACATGGGAACAGAGTAGGGAATAGTCACCAATGAAGGAAATGGTGATTCCCTCACTGAAGGCTGAGCTCCATCAAGACAGCAACATCTATGAAACCTGCCCAAATAGCTTCACCACTGTCTATCTACCCAATTGAGTAGTGAAAGCTTTATTTTCTTGCCCACATATATTTTTAACTTCAGTTGTCATTTTTATATTAAAGAAACCTAAGATAGAAATGATTATGGAAAACTAAATCAAGAATGTTTGCACAGAGAAAAACACTATAATTGATGTATTGAGTAGAATTTCAAAATCTAAATTTAAAAAGTTTTCCCAGTGACAATTTATAGTTTGCATATTCTTGTGTCTTCCTATGTTCATGACTTCTGCATTATATATCCTGTGTCTAGATTTTCAGCTTATTTGTTGCCTTGTGGTTTCATTTCATTTTATTTGAGACAGAATCTCACTATAGCCATGACTGGTCTGGAACTATGTAGACCTGGATTGGCTTGAATTCACAGAGATCCCCCTGCCTCTGCCTCTCCAGTGCTAGGATTAAAGGTGTGTGCTACCATAGTCAACTGCTTTGTGAATTTCTAAAAATATGTGTCAGGAATACTCATTTATAAATTACCTTATAAGGACTGGGTAAGGAAAGGTGCCTCCTATGCCAGGAATGTAAAGGAGACTGAACTTGAAGACATGGAAATGAGCCAGTCTAGTGGAGAAGACTGAGAAGTGTCTCTCAGAAAACAAGCTAGCCACCAGGTTACAACTAACATTTGAATTTCCATTGTGTATCATTGTAGATAGAATTTAGAGTTATTGTTTCCTTTCTCAAGGAAATACACTGGTTTCATGAAGGCCACTTCTTCCAGGACCCTCTGAGCCCTTCTTTACTAAGGATCCCCAGCTATTATGTGGTCATACATCCATTTGGCCTTCTTTTCCAATTCCTATCATGTAACCACCCTTCAGGTCCGTGCTCTATGGCAGCTTCCTGTGTCCCTCACAAGATCTGTGAGTCATGTGGCCTTTGGTTGCAGGATGAAGTCTTCACTTTATAGCAGTAGGGGTTTGAATGTGAGATGTTCCATGAAGGTTCACGTGGTGGCCTGAGGGATTAATAGGCTTTTAAGAAATGATTGGAGCCAGTGGTTACTGTCCTAATCAATGGCTTAAGCAATCCATTGATTAATTTATAATATGAAAGCTTAATTGGGATGTATGGCCTGGTTGGGAGGAGTGAGTCACTGGAGATGGGCCCTGTGAAGAAACACCTTGTCCATGGCCCCTTTCTCTCGATCTCTGTCCCTTTCCTCTTTTCATATCTCTCTCTTCCTCTCCATCTCTCTCCTTTTCCTGTATGTCTCCCCCACTTCTCTCTCCCTCCCTCCCTCCCAGCTGCTTTGAAGTGAACAGCCTCCAGTGTTTCATAATATACCTCCGTGATGTTCAGCTAAACCTCAGGCCAGAGGCAACAGGGTCAAGGGACCTTGGGCTCAAAACTTCAGGAACTGCAAAACCAAAGTAAATATACACGTTTTAAAGTTGTCTTTTCAAGTACTTGGCATAACAGCTAAAGGCTTGACTAATATGATAACATTATAGCATAAAAAGAAACACACTACCACTAACAACAACAATAACAACAAATTTAATATGGATAAAGAATAAAGAGAGCCAGAACATTCTTCTGGCTTCTTTAGACATGGTTGTCAAAACTTTCTTGGAAATGGTCTGAATTTTGGTGTCATAGTGGAAAGAAGGAGAGGGTGAGAGACTGTGGTTGAGTCTGGAGGTGCATGCTCTTCCCACACCTTTGTCAGGATTCAGATGCTATGTTCTATTAAGCCACTGTGATTTGTGGCACCTCAGAACTGCCCTATTGGGCATATATGTAACTTGGGAAATTCATTTCAATTATTGGTTCTGACTTTAGATCCAAATACATATTTTATTCCCTCAGAATGTGTTTGTTTTATAAGCCCCAAGGCTTAGATGTTATCCTTATAATGTTTATTTTACACAGCATTATTCAGAGATGGTTTTGCTGCAAGTTTTCATGGGATAGTTCTTAAAAAGAAAAACTTTCAGAGCAATTGTTCAGATGATAAATATATATAAAATTTTTATAATTCAATCTTTTGAGAATTAACTATAAATAATCCTGTTATCACATTTTCAAATTTCATATCTTCCTGTGTTTCAAATAAACAATAGAAAATTCAGTTAATAAAAGCAACTTGAGACAAAAAAGATGGATTATATCTGTGCAATTTGTATTGTCTATTTCTGTGGTGCATCAATAAAATTTGGTGAGTATTAACATTATATTATTATATCATTAACAAACCCTTTCAATAGTAGACATATGTCACCACATAGAAATAAATACCTAGAGATCTTTAATTGTTTAAATATTTTCATCTCTGAGTATCTATACTTTTATTCAAAGATTAAACTGATATTAATTTTCTTATACTGTATTTATAGGATATGTCATTACACACACTATTAATATATTATAAAATGAAAATACTATATAATAGCAGTGCTCCATTTGTTTCCATATAGCTCTTTTCAGTGCTTTTGAAAATATGCCTTATTTAATCTTTCTCAAACCTTTTGAAATATGCATACATGTAATTATGTACTTCATTTATTTTAAAAAACAAAGATAAGATGGCAATAAGTAAGGAGTGAAACTCTGATAAATTCAGTGCTAGAATTAATACAAGGTTTTTCTAAATCTGAGCCAAGTTATATTTCAAATGCAGCATTCAACAAGAATTTTTTTTAAAAAAAAAACTAAATATCTCTTAATAATTCCACTTGGACTATGTATATAATTTTATGTGGAGTGTTTCAATAAACCATCTGGTATACCCTGAAATGCCCCAATTAAAATCAAACACAGACTGGAAATATTTCATAATATGTAGGTTTATTTTTTTCCCTTGTGTTCATTATCTCTTCTTTGAGAAATGGCCTCTAATAAAGATATTCATTTGGCCTCAGGATATGTGTGTATTAAGGAAATAAAAACCCCGAGAGTTCTCCCTATTATATCCATAAGCTATTTGTCAAATATCCCCAGGGCCTTTCACACACTGGCCAGTGATTCTCAGCAATCACTACAGAAACTCCACGGAGTTTTGCAGCGGAACTTCGGGAGCTTTCCAAACGATCACATCTTTTAAGGCTTCCTTGTGCTTTATTGAAGGCTTCAGGGAAAATAAATGTGTCTTCCTGGACCAGAACTTGAAATGACAGTGGGCTCAAGAGATTGGGGTTATCAAAACCAAAGTTCAATGTTGTGACTTCTGCTTATTTGCAGAACTGCAGCCAAGGTGAAAGCTGTTGTTGTCATTTTTACAGTATTGAGTTGTGTGGAAGAAGAGTTCTTATCAGCGCAGCTTATTATTGTTCCGAATTTTAAATGTTGACCTTATTTTTTGATATCATCTCTGTCCTGTGAGTTCTTAGCTCGTAGGTGATTGCTGGGAAGGCTCCTTGACCTCCTTCACATGTGTGATGACTAAGATTATTCCTTGTTTGTTTCAAAAGAAAAATTAAGGAAAAGGAAACAGACATTACGCCTATCGGAGAATGTTCCCAAGCACTCACTTTGAGTAAAATTCCAGCATTTAAAGAATTCTCTTTGTTCCTTTGTGCACCAGTGGATAACTGTATCATTGCTCTGGTGAGGATTTTGTTTATGAGGTACAAGGGAACATGATTATACAGAGATTTCACAGTTTTTTATAGAAGATCTGAGGATATAACACAGAAGACTATCATCCTGATAGAATAGGGAATTCAGGCTGTGCTGTTTATTGGGACAGCTGTATTATTTACTGTACATAATCAAGAAATTTTTAAATCATAACATGAATAAAAGAGAGAGCTAAGTATAATGGTGAACTCTCTGAGTGATGGTTCTCAGGCATTTTCCTCCACTGTAGCACAGCCAAGGAAGACAAAGCCAGAGAGTAGAGAGCAGAATTTAGCTATTAGGCGGCAGTTTATCATGTCTTATCTCTAAAAGCTGCTTAGTATTAACTTCCACATTTGCTCAGTGTCATTATTTTTGTTAATGTCCTTCAAATGTACAGCACCAATCTGTGATACAGTTTGTTAAAAAGCATTCTACTTCTTTTTAATTATAAAATGCACAGAATGTTTCACAAGACCTGTATGTTGTTTGCGGGTAGGTAGGTGTATAAGCATGCATGTGCATGCATGTATGAGTGTGTGTGTGTGTGTGTGTGTGTGTGTGTGTGTGTGTGTGTGTATTGAGGGTGTATGAGCAATTGCATTATGTATATATCTCGTGTCTTATTTGGAGGACTCAGACTGTCCATGATGTTTCTTTGAAGTTGCTGTTCATAGTAAAAACTTGTGTATAGTTTATATTTTACAAATCATCATGTATTTGTAAATTAAAAAAATATTATTCACTCACTACTTTTGAAGATAGAATTGTCCATACCAAAAGATTTTGTGGTTTCTTTTGCTTTTTATTAAACACTACAGATCTAAGTGCAAATTCCAGTTTTCAAACCGAGTTGACTTGTATTTTGAAGACAACCATGGCCCAGAGGCTTTTTACAAAAGAAGTATGTAAGGGTGTATAGGAGCCATGGTACCCTATAGTACACCCAAGAAACCTGGCTTTCTCTTTAGTTGCTACAGAATCAGGTTCCTAATTCTGAAAGAAATAAAATCTCATTCATTCATGCTGACTTGAGCACCACAGATTTTCAAGAAACTTCCTTTATAGAAAGTTTTATTCAGTCAGTATCACTACCTTGACAAAATATTCTCTGTGGCTTTCTTACAATTCTTGTTTTGCTGATTTGTTGTTTTACATTATTCCCAATCTACAATGGTGAAACTGGTGTGTGACTCATCAGTCCACTGGTATTGCATAGTGCAGTGGTATATTTTAAATATTTTACAGGTATAAAATTGAATGAGTAAATATTCTATTTGAAAACAATTTTCCAAATTCTTGGAAAATGCAATATCAAGAAACCATCTGTCTCAAGAAATTAAGCAAAACTATAATAAAAATAGAAAGAAAAAATATAAGGCCCGTGTTGGGAACAGGAATGTTACTTCCCAGAATGATGCTATTAGTCTTGGCCAGGTTGCATCATGATCCAGATTAATGCATACAGATCAGCATATGCAGGCATTCATGAAAATCTAAAGCTACTGCTAACCCATAATATTGGCCTCAGTAGTCACAGGAGCTATTAACTGTGACTTGTAAACAGGAGAATTATCCATTGGAAGCCACAAATTCATGGCAGGATACCGGCAGTCTACAGGGAGGCCCCCACAGCAGTTCCAGTGATTGCTGCAACCCTTCCATTTTCATAGCACTGCCCTGTTGCCTAGTAAATCAGCAAAACCACCAGTCAGACCATGCCCTTGGCAAAATAGGATGCAATGTGGCATAATTACAAAGGAAATGGTTGGAGAAAACTCTCCAGAGTCCTCTGAGCTCAGTGCCTCAGGGTGATTTCCTGCTGGCCTCTGATTGGATCCCAGTCACGTAGCATCATGCCTGGAGACTTCCTGATGTTTTCACTATCCAAAAACCATATTCTGAAATTTTTGCATCTCCTTGTAAAACAAAGATTACAGTTATAAGATGCTGTTTAAAATAAAAATAAAATATTGAAGAACTCACCTATTTGCTCTGAAATCCCTTATGCAACTAGGTTTCCACAAGATTTGCTCCCATCAATCATTTAGTCCACTATTATTTAAATGTGTATGATTTTCATGAGTTAGTCATCATCCTGACTACTTGGAAATAATGCTGGCACTGCTACTCCTTGAGCACGTGAAAGGAAAAATGACTGCAGAACTGTGGCCTGCTCCTGCTGCACCTTCATTCACCAAAGTCAAGTTGACTTTCCCAAGGTTGGGTTTGTTGAGACTGCGTAAGATCTGAGGAAGGCTGGAATTCTTGGTACCAGTATGTTAGGGTCTTCACTGACACTCCTAACAGCAGTCACATAGGAACCTGACAGGCTGTTCATCAAGGCAGATGATGCCTGAGTTGTTATTATTCACCTGATTTTCATCTAGCTACTCACTATGAACAAGATGCAAGCTCTGGGCTCAGAATTACCATATTTCCAGGTAAGGACTAGAAAGTACAGACCTTTCCCTTATCCTAGAGCCCAGGAGGTTGTAGTTTAATGGATATATTGGATTTCACTGAATAGAAGAGGCAAGGAGGGTCTTCCCGGGGGCAAAGTCTCGGATCTCTGTATATAAGCCTGGTGAAAGATTAAGGCACATGATGTGCTAGGTAATGTAAATGTCACATCCGGTGTCAGGGTTTCCCTGTATATTATATACATAAGTATTGTGTATGGCGCCCCGAATAATAACCGTCAGACCAGGGTTTACATTCATTTCTTCCTCAAAAAATCCGTGATTGCGTGCTTATGGAAAAGTCATGTTTCCCATAGTTTTCACTATGCCATCTAAGAGGGTTTTTAGACATTTGTCTTTCTCCGCTATTCTCCCCACAGATCAGCAACTCAGACACACTACACGTTTGTCCAGCCCTGTAGCTCTCGGATGCACTGTACATGTGTCCTGCCCTGCAACTTTCAGATGCACTATACATGTGTCCTGCCCTGTAACTTTCAGATGCACTGTACATATGTCATGCACTGTAACTTTCAGATGCACTACACATGTGTCCTGCACTGTAACTTTCAGATGCACTGTACGTTTGTCCTGCACTGTAGCTCTCGGATGCACTGTACGTTTGTCCTGCACTGTAACTTTCAGAAGCACTGTACATATATCATGCACTGTAACTTTCAGATGCACTATATATATATCATGCACTGTAGCTCTCGGATGCACTGTACATATGTCCTGCCCTGTAACTTTCGGATGCACTGTACATATGTCCTGCACTGCAACTTTCGGATGTACTGTACATATGTCCTGCCCTGTAACTTTCAGATGCACTGTACATATATCATGCACTGTAACTTTCAGATGCACTGTACATATATCATGCACTGTAACTTTCAGATGCACTATACATATATCATGCACTGTAGCTCTCGGATGCACTGTACATATGTCCTGCCCTGTAACTTTCAGATGCACTGTACGTTTGCCTTGCACTGTAACTCTTTGGAACCACAGCCTTTGTAAGACTTCAGCTTCTCTCATCGTCTCCCCCAGGACGGGATTTGCCACCGTAAATGATGGCAAATGATGATATCCATTTCAATGAGGAATCATGACTTGGACAGTATCAGATGCTAGAACTATAAAGATTACTGTCATGGTGTCCCTTTTCTGAGTAACTTCAATGACTAATGGATGAGAAAAACAAGTAGACATCATTCTTGAAGAGAGTAGTAATTGCCATATGGTCAAGAGAGAAAAACAAGAAGGCATGAAACTCTTCATCTTTGGCTGGAACAGTTAGAGAAGAGTCGAGAAACTTCACAGACATGCTGGAAATCTGCACACTTCAGTGTTCCCATGTAAGGAGGTGAGGCAGTGGTCAGGGCTGGCAGTATAAGGATGTGCTTGGCAGGTGGACAAAAGCCGAAGGGCGTGATAGGAAGGAAGAACTTGCTGAAGGCAAAGGAGGCAAAGGAATATGGCTGTGAGGAGGCAAGGCTGGAGCAGTAAGGCACCATGCTGTAGATGGTAGCCGTGCATTTTGTCATGGAAGCGGAGAGGAGTAGCACAACCAGTTCTGTATTTTAGAGAGATCACTCATTGTTTTATTTCTTGTTCAGGTGACTAAGGAAAATTAAGTTTTTCTTTCTTTCCTGCTAAGTACTACTGAGCTCACATGAAACAAAACTGCCGTGTACCCCTGGATATCTGGAAGGATGCTGTGTTTGTTCTCTTTCATGACTAACAAAATACTTCAAGCTTTGTAAACTATAGTAAGGAGATTTCTTTAGCTCAAAGCAGTCGATACTTTCAAGATTAGGCAACCTCGTGTGTTTGGTCTTTGGTGAGGGCCTTTCAGCGGTGGCATCTTGGCAGGCCTGTGCAAGATGCAGAAAGCCATGGCAGGGGCACATATCATTTATTCATTCATCACAATCCTGTTTCGAGGATTAACAGGATTCTACAGGCTATGCTAATCCTTCTAAAGTCAAACCTCCAATAACCTAACCAGCTCCCACTAGCATGCACCCACAAAGTGTTCACAGCACCTTCTGATGTCACTCTATCAGAAGCCAGGTAAGAGACCCATGTAAACCATATCCAAGCCATAGATGTCATCAGTGGAATAGCACACAACGGTGTCCAGGCTCTGTAGGATGTCACTGGCTTGTCTAATTAGCTCAGGCTGCCACAACAAAATCCCATAGACTGATGGATGAAACACAGATATCTCCCCTAGTTCTGGAAGAAGGAAAGTCTGAGACCAAGGTGCCAGCAGAAATCCTATCTGATGAGGATAGCTTTATGTATTTTTCTCCTCTTTCTCTTATGAAGGCACTGATCCTGTCTTTCCTACACAGGGCCTCAGCTAGATCCCAAAGGCCTACTTGGGGATGAGGCTTTTAACATAGAATGTTGAAGAAGCTACAATCGCTAAGTTTTCAGGACTTCCAAATCCATGTCCTTCTCCAATATAAAATATAATTATCAAATGCTAACTAGTCTACCCTGGTCAATCTGGATCTTTTTATTTTATATATAATTTCAGTAATATGCTATCATGGGGAAAAGAAATGCATGGGCTTCCTTCAGTTACCTCTACATTAATGACCAAAGTTAATCTGTTTATTTATTTTAACTAGCTTACAAAATAACAAATTTCCTTAAGGCATTTTCATATTTTCTCTCCCCATCCAGGCTCCTCTCCTCCATCTCCCTGCCACATCCCTGCACCCATGTGCTGCCTCCTTCCACTGTTGTATAAGGTTCTCAGAGAGGCATCATTTAAACCAAACATAGCCAAGTGCCCATATCAAGGCAGATTTCTGTAGCTAAGAACCTGTGAAAGCCATAGCTCTGTGCTTTCAAAGTACAATTGTGAGCCAAGTATGGGATAGACTTTTCATTCCTAATAGCAGACATTAGAAGGAAAAATGAGTGAGACTTACGAAATCAAATTTGATGAGATCTTAAAGCTCACAAATAATCAACTTTAATGAAATACTCAGTCAGCTGAAGTGACAATGTCACGTCCACATTCAGTGAACCACACTGTCAAGAGACAGCTTTTAGTGGAGGCCCTGGCTCCATTATGGCTCTCTTGGATATGAGGGTTGCACCCCTGGCTCCCTGTTAACTTCTCTTCAGCCGTTTTGATGAGGGGCTTCCCAAGCAATGGAAACAGAAATTCTGATGCTCTCTGTGTTCCTTTGGAGCCATTTCCCCCTTCTCTTGAAGAACTGTGCATGTTTGAAATCTGAGGGTTTTTATCAGCCTCGCCTACAGATGTAAGGAATCTATCAACCATTTTCATCCTGTCCCGTTTTCAAGACCCTCAGTTTAAACTGGCAGCGTTTCAAATGGGTGGTTAATTAGGTCTGTGGCTGACACCCCCATCCATCTTCTTATGCAGTGGTCCATCACTCACCAACGTATTGTTCTCTTATGAACACATTGTTAAATTATCTGTGATGCAGACAGGCTGAGCACTTTCTGAATTTTCAGGTCCTGAGTCCTTTGGTTGACAGGGACTTCTTTGATTCATTTCTTGCTTCCTGAATGTGATATAAGCCATCAGGAGGATGCAAACCACTCTTTGATCACATGGGTGAGGAACGTCCTTATTAACTACCATCACCCTCGTACTTACAAAAACACGACATCGCAAAGACAGTGCAGCCAAGTTCTTTCCCGCTTACTAGCAAGCGTCACCTTTCTCCATTGCTCAGATGAGCAGAAGTTTGTTAGCTCCTAGATCTAGAGGTTAGGAAGTCAAGTTTCTAGGACTAGGATATAGTGACAATCTTTTTGTTGTTCCAGCCCATAACTACACAATAGAGAGTAAGAACAGAGGAGACATGTTAATCCCTTTCTATGGAGCATACCCCCATCAACAATGACCCCCTCCTACTCACAGTGACGTTAGTCCATTTGCTCCGACCCAGTGACTGATCACCTCTCTAGAGTTCTCGATTTTCAACATTGTTGAATTGGGCCTGATATTCTAATATGTGACTTTTAGAGAAAAGCCAGAAACAACTGTAAGGAAAATGAAGGCTTAAAAATATGCTTAAAAGAGAATTGTTTAAATCGGGAATAACAGATATGGTTAATATCTAATATGCAAAGATCTAATATAAATAGATGAGGAAAGTTAATCCAGTGATCCAGGCTAGAATAAGAGGATACTGAATAATAGTAAAAAAATTCTTTATTTTTAAATCTCTGGTGATGATGAGGAGGAAATTACAATTAGCAAACTGACAAAAGAAAATGGAAAAGAAGAAAGTTGAGGGAGGAGAGAAAATCAAAACTCTTCAATGTTTGAGGGGCAGACAGAAACTGGTCGTGTGTGTGTGTGTGTGTGTGTGTGTGTGTTACTATGATTTGCATATTTTAAGAGGCCATTCATGAATTAAGCACAATAAAGTGACAGTTTCACATATTAACAATATCTACAATCTTTCAAGATCACTCTTGCTCTTCACCCCATTCTCTTGTTCTTCGCCTTGTGACTTATGCTATTGTAGGCTCTCCTTAGTAGCTCTTACCCCTTCCAGCCCTCCAAAGAGGATTTAGCCAGGATCCTGTTACATTTGCAAATGCCATCCTCAGGACCTAAGTACATCTTAACAGCATTGACAGTTCCATTATCACAGCTTGACCATGCCAAGCTTTATAGCATTGCTAAGTAATCTGTGTCAATTTTTGCTCTTGAGAATAAAGGATAAAATATCTCTTAAGATAAAAGGAAATCTCTATCTTTAAATAAAAAGCTACCCTCAAACACACACAGTATCCTATCTTTAAAACACTGCTAAGTTGTAATATTTTATTCACAAGACAAATTTTTTCCAATATTCTGTTTCTTTCTTTAGTAACTTTGCTGGGGAAACCAGTTCTGTCTAGGCCAAACTGTTCTAGGAAACATAAAAGGGATCTTTGCATGCCTGCCTGCTCATGAATTCATGTAGCATTAAGGGAAGTGCACAGATCTGATGGCTAACACTCAGGAGCCTCTGTATGCTCAGCAATGAGCTTCCTCTGATCTGAGATGTAAATTAGGCTTCCTGCTAATAATATATTGACTTCAGCACACATAACAACTATTAAAATCTTTTTATACATCTGTAAAATTCCCTGCTCTGGAAAAGCATCAAAAGCAGATGAAAGTATTGAACAGTTTGAATAGTCTTGTCAACAATTTAGTATATTTGATGTGATTTTTCCTTGCAATGAACTCTCTGATGCTATTTCATTATAGAGCTTCATTTGGCTTCAATAATTTCTCAAATATCACAGCAGTCAACACACATCTATATGACCAGTATGATGTGTGAGTCTCTCTCTGTCTCTCTGTGTGTCCCTGTCTGTGTGTGAGGGAGAAAGTGAGTGAGTGTGTGTGTGTGTGAGAGAGAGAGAGAGAGAGACAGAGAGAGAGAGACAGAGAGACAGAGACAGAGACAGACAGACAGACAATAGGGGGTTGAAGGAAAAGAAAAGCAACATAAGGAATTACACTATTGCTTATTGAAGATAATTGGCAATAGTATCACACAGCTTATTACCCAGGATGGGGCAGGGCAGTATCCTGTGTTAGAATTTCTGGTATACAAGGACACTTTCTGACTTCTAGCAATTCAGGTGAGTTTAATATAATTCTAAAGTCCCACAAGGTGATTTTGATAGGCACTGTGCTTTGAGAGCTACTGTATCTAAGACATTAAATTGCTATCATTGTGAAGGAATAACAATGATACATTAAGTCATTAGTCCTTCAGGAATCTGACTTTTCAATTTACTACCTACTTGGACTGAACACAACATGTCTTCATAAAATGTCAAAATCCTCTTGGTCCTCTGTTAGTATACAGAGCCAACATTCATATTTAAGAATATGTATGCATCCTTCACGGTCTTACTTGTTATTGGGGTGATTAATGTCCTGTAGGAAAAGAAATAAATTTGAATCAGATGAGGAAATACACTCATGTGACAGCAACAAGAGGAATAGGATGGCTTTTAAAGGAAGTTATTGGAAATGATGGTGAGCATGATGAAGGAACGCTTAGCTTTATAAAACATTACAGCAATTTCTGTTATGTATAGTCCCTATAAAATATTCAACTTGGAGAAGAGAAAGCAGATTTTTGTTTTAAAGAAGACACTGCTACTGTGTATACATAATACTTTTTAAAATTAGTATACTCTCATGCTATTTCTTTTGTAAATTTATTCTTTGAGAATTTTATATATGTATACAAAGAGATACAATCATATCAACATACAATTGCCCCCTTTCTCCCCAACACATCCTCCTACTTTCCTCCTCCTCCTCCTCCTCCTCCTTCTTCTTCTTCTCCCTCTTCCTTTTCCTCTTCCTCCTTTTCTCTTTCTCCTCCTCCTCTTCTTCTCCTTATTTTCCTCCACCTTCCTCACCTCCTTCACCTCCTTCACCTCCTTCACCTCCTTCTCCTCCTTCTCCTTCATAACCCAACAAGTCCAGCTGCTCCTGCTCATATATAGATGGATGTGGGACTATCTACTACAGTATGGAAAACCAACCAGTGGCCAAATCACTGAAGAAGAGTATCTGCTGTCGATAATGCCTCAGTTAGGAGTGGGGTTTGTGAGCTTCTCATCCATCCAAGCCATGTAACTGTGATGGGCTTGACCTTTCTTGGATCTTGTGCAAGTAATGAGAGCTTCTGTTGAGTTCATGAGTGCAACAGACACTGCATGTTTAGCAAACAGCATCTCAAAGCCCCCTTCCAATCCTCTGACTTTTACAATTTTTCAGCCCCCTCTTCCATGACGCTCCTTGCTACTTGAGCCTTGTCAGAGGTAAGGGTATGATGAACATGTAATATTTAGAGCATGTAATGTTTAAGGTGAACACAAATAGTCATTTATTATTAGCACTTTGATCAGTTAAGAGTCTCTCTGTGTTGACTGCTGCCTGCTGCAAAAGACTCAAAGATAGAAGGAGAAAGAAAGAATAGGCCAGCCAATAACTCAGTTCAGTTTTAGACCTTAGAAAGAACATGAAGCATTGGGAGAAGGCTAGAAAACTGCTCCCTCGTGGCTTGATTATTAGGCCTCTTTTGTCCTGCTTTGTCCTATAGTTTCTCTCTTTGGAGTAGAATTATCTTTGTTAATCTATCCAGTGTCTTCACATCAAGACATCAGAACTCTTCACTACATTTCTGTCATATCTCATCTTGGTTTCCTCTGGTGTGTGTCTAGCTCAAGTCTTGAAATGCTACAAAGTAAAGTAGTACTTCTTGGCAAATTTAGGTTCATGAAAAAGAACTTAAAGCTCCCTGCAGTCCCCAAAGAATGTCGGCTTGTGCTGCCTGCCAGAGAGTCCATGGCAGAGACCTGGAACTCATGATGCATTTGCCTGAGTGGGAACAGTGGCTTGAGTTGTGCTGCAGCTCAGAATTTGTTGGCCTGCCTTGTTCATTTTTCCTGTTATAATATCCATATTTCCATCTAAAAGCATGTAAAGCCCTACCCCCAGGAAATCAGTGAGCATATATTTCATTGTGAAGTGACATTTTATGAACTCTGCTTGCCCTTGTTCTCATGCATGCCCACTTCATAACAATGAGAGCCTCCTCTGCCTACCAGTATATAAAATTAAGTTTACTTCTTCTCTACTATCATGGTCACGACAGTGAAAAAGCCAAATGACATTTGAGGTTTTTCAACTCTTCTTTATTATATTATGAAGCCTTGATCCACACTACTGGCATTTGACCTTTGAATTTGATGAAGATGCATATGAAAGGTAGGAACAGGCGTGAACTCTGTAACCCCTTTGTTCGAAAGAAATAAATATGAACACGGGTCTTGATATTGCTTGTTATAATTATGGCTTGATTTTTAATCTTGGCTAGTAAAGAACAATAATTCTTGTGCTCTTCATTTTTAAATAAATTATAAGTGAAGTTTTGATCTTAGTTTGTAACTCTGGGAAAATTAGGTCTCACTAGTCATAGGATTTATATCTGTGATGTTTACCACTTGTAAACTATAGTAATGATTCTGCAATCATCTAATTACTACTTAGGTAAACTGCCCTTATAGTAATTTATTGTGCTCATTTGTATTGCATGAAACTTGTTTTTATTTTGTGGTGGTTCTTGTTTTTCATATTGAAAAGATGGAAAAACCTTGGACAGAACTTAAGTTTGCCACCTAACATAAATCAAAGCTCCATTCTTCAGTCTGAAGGCACCTGCCCCCACCTCCATTCTCAGTGACCCTGGGAATGTAATCTTTTCAGAGTGAACCTTGAATCTGGTCTAGACAGTATGTGACTTATGAAATGTGGAAGGGTGAGGTGTCCAGGGAAAGAGGCAAATCCTGCAGAAATGAGCTTCACAATAATGCATTTTCTTCCCTGGAATTTCAGTTCAGGTAGACTGTGACCTTTTTCCTATTTGATCAGAAAGCTGTTGCTCACATTTGAACGCTACTCATCCCTTCCAATATGCAAGCCTTGTAGCTGTAACCCAGGATTATAATACTTCTGTTTTTTTTTTTATTTATTTACCCCTTAAGTCAGGAATCTGGGTAGAAAAAAGGTCTATTAAAGTCAAGCCAGGAAAGCAATAAATAAGAGGGTCTGCTGCCTTTCTTATAGTTAGAGATCTGATCCCTATGTGTGAGTAGTATTCATCACAAAGAAATAATTTAGCCTTCCTTGCTAATGAGGATTTCTGAGACTAGTACTGTACTGAAAGAAAAAGAAAAGGTTAATAATAATAATAATAATAATAATAATAACAAAAACATAAGCAGGAGACTGAGAGAGTGAACCCCACAGACACTGTTAAAAGGCAGCCATGAGCTCATTTACAGAGTCACTGTACGGAGCCAGTGAAAGCGGTGAAGGGCAAGAGCACCATATTTGCCCTTAATGGTCTTGATATGCCAATTTGTTCATACTTTTGAACAGTTTAATCCAATCAGCTCCAATAAAAGAAACTGAAACTATATTCCATATAGCATTCAATAATACAGGTGTGGTAAATATTGGTTTAAATCTGTTACTTTACTTCTTCATTAAAATCTAAAAATAACTTTCAGAAACACTGATTCTATCTCTTGGCCCGTTTAAGGTTTCCTATAAACTCTGTCTGCTTCCTCCCTAGAAGAACTTTAAACTTTAATCCAGGGTCCAGAATAATGCAATTCTCACTCATGTATATTCTCTCTCTCTCTCTCTCTCTCTCTCTCTCTCTCTCTCTCTCTCTCTCTCTCTCTCTCCCTCTCTCTCTCTCTCTCCCCCTCCCTCCCCCCCTCCCTCCCTCTCCCTCTCTCCCTCCCCCTCTCTCTCCCTCTCTCTCTCTCCATCTCTCCTTCCTCCACTCTGTCTTCTCTTTGCTCTTTCTGTCTTCCTCTCTGCAATTCTTGAGAGAGAATGAACTGACTTGTGATAATCGGCGATCTGGCACTGTGAGGTAGACTGATGTTGCCAGGAATCCTGAACGCTCGATCCTGCAGCTCCCATAGAAAGTCATTCTGGAGTCAGAAGTCAGAGTGAGCTAGGATTTAGCCTCTTCTGCATCTTTTATTTTCCTGTAGACATATTTATGTAATTACCTATAGATAACTCTATTTGCTATCATTGCACTGTGACCGTTCAGCTGAAATCATTACCACATCATAATAATTCATTAAAGTATACTCAAGCTTTTATAACTATATTTATGATTGGAAATGATTCATGTTTATTGTGGGAAACTGGGAAAGCAATGAAGAAATTACAAATGAGCCCCAGTCCCAGAATAGACCTGCATGGACTCCATCCTTGTGTGGAGTCAGCACAGTGAGATGGATGGCCCTAACCATACACCCTGAGCCATGATCCCTCCAGGCCAGCAGCATCTGTAGCATGCTGTGCTGTCTTTAGTTTCTATAATGAAGAGAGAAGATAGACGGCCTACCTATCCTTTTTCAAACTAAGCATACTCACATTCTCATTATTTTCTACTACTGCCTGTGATTGCTCTGGGCACCTGGTTAGGTGACCTTAGGGTGTCCTGTGGAAACAACATGTCTACATAGAGACCTGACTCTGTTCTGTGTTTAGACTGATTAGACAAGAATTGAGTGAAGTGGGAAGTAACAGTACAAAAGAGAAATCTCATCTTGTGTTTTGAATGGCAATCTATGAATTAAAACTCATTAGATGATATAAGTAAAGTTTATTTTAAGAAGTAATCTTCTGGCTACAAAAATAGAAATAAATCACATAAAAGTAGAGCTGGTTTTTTTCAGCCTCTTGTGTGTAGATTCTGTCTTGTTTGCTTGCATTTTCTAGCAGTTCTAATAATACATGTAATATCATATCACTTATAAAATGAAAAATGAAACTACCTTTTAGATTTTATATGAATTCAAATGATCACAGTCCTAAAAGGCTTAAGCATGAGGTAAAATCTTCACTTTTCTGTGTGAATTTTTCTAAAAGCCTCCTCACAAATTGGGGAATCAAGAAAAAAATGAATAATAAATGAATAAATAAATAGGCAATCCCCCATTTTAGACACCTTTTAAAAATAAAGCATGTGGCTTGGAAAGGGAAAATCTCATGGAGTGCCACCAAAGACAAAGACCTAAAGGCATCTAAGGATCTTCCCCAGGGATGAGTCCCCTAGTTGATTATCCAGTACCAAGTGGAGAGTCTTAAAATCATATACATAAAAGTAACACAAAATGAACTGAGAAGGTTGTGTTTATGTATTGGTAGGTGTATGTGTGTGTCTGTGTGAATGCATTGCGTGTGTATGTGCGTGCATGTGTGCGTGCGTGCGTGTGTGTGTGTGTGTGTGCGTGTGTGTGCGTGTGTGTGTGTTTGTGTGTGTGTGTGTTTAACAATAATAGAGAAAGAGGCCATGATTTCAAGAGGGAGCAAGATGAGTGGTACATGGGAGAGATGGATGAGAGGAAAGGGAAGGAAGAAATTTATGTGATTACATTTTCATTTTTAAGAAAAAATACAAGTGAAAACATAAATAAAAACACTAATGTGGCCTATATTAAGTAGGCTAGATGTAGTACTAGTAACAGTACCTGGAATATAAGAATACAGAAAAGAATAAACTTCAGAATATTGCAACTCAGAGGGAAGGAACCCATCTGCTGTTTATGTCACAAATGCTAGTCTATGCAGATAAACAAATTGCTCTCCAGTGTTTGAGTCTTCCATCTGCTCCCTTACTAAACTGGGCCAGTCATCAGAAAGCAGAGTGCTTGGACCGCATTCTTATCCACACAGCTGCCCTCGCTGAGGATGCACCACTGGACGGGCTGTTTCTGATCTTGGAACCAGTTTTCTGGCTTGGTTCTTTAATATCACACCTTAAAATATTGCCATTGACCTGCGCATATTGACATCAAAATCTGCTAGGTTTCTACAGGAAAATGTTGCATACCTCCTCACAACAAATGGACACTTTCAACGCAGTATGCTCTTTTGCCTTAGTCCTGAGAAATCAAAGTCAAATTATTTTAGTAACTACTCTGCCAGCCAATAGCATCTTCTCCTTTGCTTCATTGATTGTTTTGCTTTGACATTTGAATGGAATCTCACCTGTCCTAACCACTATATTTTAAGTAACCAGACAGCCTTATCTTGCCTTAGAAGGTAGACACTACAAGAAAACAATCTTATGGGCAAATGCAATGAATTATCTCTTTGTTTTCTTGAACAAAGCTGATCCCATCACCCTGCATGTGGTGGTTTTGATAGATATGGCCCTCATGGACACGTGTGTTTGATTGTTTGGCCCATAGGGAGTGGCACTATTAGGAGGTATGTGGTTGTTGGAGTAGGTGCTGCCTTGTTAAAAGAAGTGTGTTACTGTGGAGGTGGGCTTTAAGGCATTATGTACTCAAGCTATGTCCAGTGTGGGCCACAGACTCCT
>CABHPH010159623.1:5601-20671 GCA_902168325.1 Peromyscus nudipes
TTGTTTGCTTGCTTGCTTGCTTGCTTGCTTGCTTGCTTGCTTGCTTGCTTGCTTGGAGTCGTGGTTTTCTCCTTTTTGTTTTGAGATAGTCTCACTATATGGCCTACGCTGGCTTTGAACTTGAAGCAGAACTGGGAGAAATCTGACTCTGCAGTTGAGAAAGATTTCTTTTCAGTGGGTCTTGACTCTGGGTCTTCAAATTTTTGTGGCCATTACAGGGAGAGTGAAAGAACTTCTCTTCCTTACAAAGCAGTAGTATCAGAGAAGCCAAGTCATTTGTCTATGGTCACACAGCTCTTAAATGGGAGAGACAAGTTTCAAATGTGCAACTGTGAAATTTCTCCTTTGTATTTTATATAGAATGCTTTAGCCTCCAACACACACAACCAATAATAAAATAAATGTGCACATATTTATTTTTACCAACAGAGATAAAGGACCTCTGGGCCCCTCCGATACGCCATTTTTCTTGCTTTCTGCTGCCCCATCCATAATGTGAACACTCACCTGAAAATAGTATTTATCAGTTCTGTATCTTTTGTGATGGCTAACTTTAATTATCAACTCGAAACAACTTAGAACAACTTAGAATCACTTAGAAAGAGGGTCTCGGTGAGGAACTGCCCACAGTGGGTTGTCTGAGGAGGGGCAGCTGTCTTAAGTTAGCTCCTGCTTTAACTTCCTACAATGGTGAGCCATAACCTGGAGCTGGGAGCTGAAATAAACCTATTTTCCTCAAAGTTCTTTTTTGTTGGGGTACTTTATCACAGCAACAGAAATGAAACTTTAACTGAAAAAAAAAGTATGTGTATCTGAAATATTATAAAATTGTTTCCCTCTACAGATCATTTCATGTAAGACATGCAAACTTTCTCTAATATGCTTATGCATCAAGGTGTTTCTAAATTAAGAAGGGTTCCCTTGGCGTCTCCACGCAGGAGGAAGTTTGTTGCAGAGTGCAATACAATCCACACCTATGGCAGCTGGAGACATCTGAGAAGAGGAAGGGAGGAGACAAAGGATCACAGCATGGAGGCTCCTGGAGGGGCAAGGCCTTCAGTGTTGCTACAGATGGGGACAAGTAAGCCAGTTTTTCATTCCGTGCTTCCTCCATTCATGCATTTGGGCTGCACTCAGGAAGAAGATGTGACCTTGTACTAGTTTGCCGGGACTGTATGTCTGACATGAAGCGACTTAAGGCAGGAAGGGTTTATTTTGGCACACAGTTCCAGGAGGCATTCCATGTGACTGGAAAGACTTGATAGCTCCATAGCAGTGAGGGGTGTGGCTGGGACTCACCGGCTCCTCACACCTCTGCTGAACAGGAGTCATAAAGACAGGCGGTGTGAGGGAGATCTGGTTGTTACACCTGTGACGTCTGCCATCCCATTTCCACCATGGTTCATTTGGATGATCTGGCGAGCTAGTTCAGTTGTACTTCTCTCATAGCTCCATGTGCATCCTTCCTGAAGCTGTGCATTCGATGGAAGAAGAGGACCTTGCCAGTTAGAGGAGAGCTGTTCTTTGGTCCAGAGTAAAGGAGTAGCTGTGTTCCTCTGTCAGAGCCCCCAAACAAGCAGAGCCGGGCTACAAATGTCAAGTCCTGCCTCCTCCTAGCAATGGACTTAGTCCAGCTGTCTCCTCCCTCCTAGTAAAGATTCCACAGCTTCCTGAAATGACATCACCAGATGGAGACAAGGGGTTCAAACCCATGGCTCCACAGCAGGCATTTCACATTCAAACTACAAAAGACCTTGAGCCGTACAACTTTCTCAGGCCAAAGACATCTCCGAGAAAGAAACATGGCTAGACCATGCAGCAAGAAGGGAAAGCCTCAGTCCTAAAAAGGTGTCTGAGAAGCGCCCCCACCAGCCATCACCTGTCACAGCTATTTAAAGGCCAAAGTCTTCTGGGACTTTGGAGCTCATTGTGGATACGCCCAGAGACTAGCGTTGCTAATCCCCCTCTTCTCAATTATAATGTGCAAGCCAGCAAGGGAATGCCTTGTTTAAGATTTTCAGAGTAATAGGCTATTATTTTTAAGGAGAAGTAATCATCCCTGAGGGCCACTGACCCGCAGGCTTCCCATTTTTCTCCTTCTTTTTAAAGCTCTTGTGACCCGAGGTACTGGAGCTGGAGCATTATGTAAGATGCTCCAAGCACAGAGATTTTGAACTTGACTTGAAGTCTTTCTTTAATATTCAATAAAAAGTTGAAGATTTATTGGCCTATGGCAGAGACCAATTTCCTGTTACATGGACCAGAGAGGAGATTAAAAAAAGATTTTTAGAGCGGCGCCCATATTTCTTAAGAGAGGCAGAGAACGGAGCTCACCTAATTTTGTGGATTGGGCTTCTAGCATAGTTCTTTTCTTCAGGCTGATCTGAAATTAGAAGGCTGGAACGGAAATCCTGCAGTCTCCCCACAGGGACCATTTCACTTTTCCTTTGAGTAACAGCCCCATAAGAATCGTCTTCACCACTCTAAGGTCAAGGTTGGAAGTGGCTGAGTGTGGAGAAGATTGAAGACTGTGCCATGGGCTCTCAGTGATGTACATTATGGTGCTTTCTGCAGCTAGAGGTGGGAGAAGTAATTCTAGCCAACTTCTGAATTGAAAACTCTGCTGCAAAGATGTGGGACAAGGCCGCAGGAAATATGGCAGACCACAGTGACAACAGGTTGGCATGAGTTATTAATTCCTGAAGGGTACCAGATCAGGGTCAGATATCCCAGTTTGAATTCTTGATTTGTCCATTATTGACTCTGTGACCTTGGGACTTAACCTTTCTGTGCATTGTCTGCAAAATACAAATGTCTGTATATTATTGCAAAGTGGTTGTATAGATAAAGTGAGAGAATACCTCCTTAGCCTTAGTGTGGTTCTAATAAATGCTCAGAATGGGGCTGGGGAGGAGGCTCCGTTGGCAAAGTGTTTATTTTGCAAACATGATCCCCAGAAACTGTACATACATAAAAAGCCAGCGTGGTGTGCACTTGTAATTTCAGACAGATGGTGCTTACTGGCCAGCCAACCTAGGCTTCTTAGTGAGCTCCAAGCCAATTAGAAACCCTGTCCCACAAAAAGAGGGTGTAGATGGTATCTGAGGAACAGCACTTCAGGTTGTCCTCTAGCCATCACTTGCACATGTATGTATGCATACACACACCTGAGTGCAGGTACACACTCACACACGCATGAACATGTGCATACATACATACATACATACATACATACATACATACATACAAATGCTCATAATGGTAAGGTAGTCATGTTATGCTAATTTTCCATTGGTTTGAGCCTAGTGCTGGGTCTGAATGGACACATCAAAGAGGCTCTCCAGTAAAATTAGGAAGCAAGGGATTCAATTCAATCAGAAGCTGTGATTCATTCTAGGATGCACTGAACTCTAACCTAAGCTCTAGAGATGCATCTGTGAAGAAAGCTTGATTCTACAGGCAAGGAACCTATAGTTCTGAGTAGGAGGCAGGTGCAGGAGACACAGCCTATCTGCCCAGCTGCCACATTTGCAGGTATGTGTGTTCAACTGAAGAAGCAATGCAGAATGGGAAGCCAGTGAGTCTGTTCAAGAGGACACTGAAAACTTATCCTAGACATGTGATGTGGAATAGGCTTTGAAAGATGAGAAAGAGTTGGACAAGGTGAGTGAGACAGAGGGAAATTCCATGCAGAGTAACAGGGTGCAAAGGCACAGATGTCTGAAAGAATATAGCAAGTATGAGTTTAAAAACTTGAAGTTCCCAGTGCTGTGGACTTAAGGCAAGAAACTTAAGGTAGAGAGATGCTCAGGGGTGGGCGTTTGGGGGCCTAGATGTCATAAGAAGGATTTGAGGAATTGTTCTATTTTCCTTTCTGTTACTATGATAAAACACTTTGACCAAGAGTGACTTATGCTTCCAGGTCACAGTTTGTCACTGGGGGAAGCCAGGGCAGGAACTCAAAGCAGGAACCTGAAGGTGGGACTGCTTGCTGTTCCGTGCAGCATTACCTCTGGTCCAGGAACTCACTCATAGCTGAGAAGTACAGCAGGAACATGGAGGATGCTGCTAAGTGGCTGACTTACTCATAGGCTCACGCTTTCTTATAGAGCCCTGGACTACCTGCCTGGGGGTGGTGCTGCCTACGGTGGGCTGGGCACTCCTGCATCAATTAATAAACAAGACATCTCCCCCCCCACCAGACATGTACACAGGCCATTATGCTCTAGGCAGTCTCTTAATTGAGACTCTCCTCTCTCTCAGGTGGCTCTAGGCTGTGTCAAATTGAAAATTAAAGATAATAAGGACAGGTATCCTGTAACATTAGGAGATCCAAGCTGTATGTTTCCCAAGATTTCCCCCATTCCATTATGCTCTTGGTCTTTTCTATGTCACCAATTCTTTCTCAACGCTCCAGGTCACACTTTGGAACATTTTTTTTTTTCGTGTCATTAGGGTAGTTAAAAATAGCATAAGCCAACTCCTCTGCTCTGGAACAGCTGAAGGTCAAGGAAGAAAATTTCTCATCCTGGCTGGTTCCATGACACTGGTGAGCATGGGAGACTGAAGGACCAGCGAGAAGGCCTAGGGATGTATGAAAAGGGAAGCAGAGAGAAGCGACATTGGCATGCATCCTACATCCACCAGAGAATAGGGAAAACAACATTCGAGCATCGCGAAGGCTGTTTTCAATTGTTCATGAGCAGGAAATGATTGTGGATGGTTGAGAGTCTTGAAACGTTTCTACCAGAATTCCCAGCTCTTTTATTGAATCCCATTGGCAAGAACTGGCTCACATGTTCATCCCTAAGCTAATCAGGTCATTAAATTACTGTGACTGGTTCATTCCTATCGTGAACCTCTGTCACACATCTTTGCCTAAAGATAGTTAAACTACATGGAATTTTGTGAAAGAAGAAGCGGGTGTGACTATCAGGAGGACAGCTAATCACCTCTACCACAAGAAGAGATACAAGTGCCTCAAGGGAGAGGAAAGATGCAGCAGAAAACAGGACGTGGGCTGACGTCTGAGAAAACAGTATTTTTATGTTGAAGATGGGGAAAACATCAGCCAAGTGCCTGAAAGGAGGAGGTATGTTGGTGTACACCTGTACCCGGCACTCAGGAGGCAGAGGTGGGAGAACTGCCACAGTTCGAATCCAGCCTGGCCTACATAGAAAGCTCTAGGCTGGCCAGGGTTACATAGTGAGACCCTGTATCATAAAAGAACAAAGGAACATAAACAGGAACCGGCCAGTAAAGGAAGAAGAAAGCAAGTGAGTTCTGCTGTCATGGAGACACACAGAGAAAGAAGCCTAAGGGTATAGGATGCCCTTTGCAAGCATTTAGGATTTTCAGTGGTGCCAAGAGGATTGGGCAGAGGGAATGATGACAGTTAATGCCCAAAGGAATAACTTTTAACTAATAAAATTCCAAGAACAGAGGCTCCTGGCTGAGAAGCCTTCCAACCCAGGCTTGGAAACTAGACCCTCTAAATGTCTGCCCCAGCTGGAGCTGAGTCTTGGGAAATTTCTGTCCCAGAAGGTCTGGCAGAAACTGGTTTCAGGGAAACTGCTTCTTTGGGAATTAGGGAGTTCTTTATCTTTCATGGGCAGAAGAAGGCAACCTCTCCTGGCAGAGAGGTGACAGGGTTACGAGAGAGTCTCCTCTCCCAGATTAGAATCGAGCCTGTCCTCCAGCTGACTCAGTGCCCCAGCGCCTTCACCCAGCTGGCCATGATGTTTCCTGCAGGAATATCTCTGAAAGGAAAATGGAGTTTGTCCTGGGTGGCTATTGCACAGTCTTCTGAGATCCCCCTTTAGGAGCTTGGAGATTGCGTCTGGTTGGAAGGTAACATCTAGGATAAATGGAACTAACAACACCCTCATCAGTCCCAGCCACATTCTCAGATTCCACCATTCACAAGAGCCAATCCATTTTCCTGTGTTCGAGCTAGTTGGATTTGGTTTCTGTCTCATGCTTCAAAATTGTCCTGTCTATTACACTGTTTCTGGCTTACTCTATCTGAGCCTTGGTTATTTTCATTCTCAAAATAGAAACAAATAGCATCCATCCTGCCTAGCTCCTGCGTCTGACATGAAATTGTTTCTGCAAAATGTTGAGTGTTACGAGGATATAAGTCATCTCTGAGTACACAGCCCTGGTTATGGAGCGAGCTGCAGAGCTCTTGACCCAGCCCTACCTACTCCTCCCCCATTGGCCCTTCCTCATTTCGACAGATGACAGAATCCTTTGCTCTCTCTGAAACTCATGGGGTTTTTTCACTCTCGTGCATCCTCTCCTGCACCATAGGCAGTCCCTTAGCAAATACCATTTAACTTCAGAAAGCTTCCCCCAAATACTACAATTTTCAACTCCTCACAAAGACCCCATCATTGATATCCACATTAACCCACCCATCACTTTACCATACCAAAGCTTTCCCCCAGAGGAGCCATGACCACAGTCCTTCTGAAATGAGGCTGGGGCCATATTGCTTCCCTGTCCCATCACTCCAGCCATCCCTCTTCAGTCTCGTAACCCCCTGGTCACTTCCTCTCAGCTCTCGCCTCTCTCCTTCACCTTAGGCTCACCCAACTACATGGAAGTCTCAAGTATGTTCCCATCGCAGCACCCCGAATGTTTTTCTGTATCTGACGAGAGCAATTCTCCCCCAAATACTGGCAGAGTTAAATCCCCCACTAAGACTCCTGTCCTGAATGATACATCCCCAGACCGCCCTGTTACAGTAAGGGAGAGAGACAGGCATTGCCACAGATGTACCTTCTTTCCCACTTTACCAAGCCACTGCCTTGCTTTGCCACCTGCCCTCACTAGAGGTATCATAACTCAACACTGTACTCTGTCTGTTGATGTTCAATCCCCTCCAAAAGCCAGGCCAGGGAATTCCTCTATCTTATTTACCACTCTCATCACCGCCCAAACCCTACAGTACAATAGCCAGGGTTGTAATGAGAATTCAAATATTTGTTCAGTGCACAGTGTTCCTCCCCAAGTTGACCAGCTTTACAGAGCTAAAGTCAATATTGATGTGTGATTGGGTATATGTTTATGTTATTTTTCTCAGTTCAACTTAGATTCTACTAAACCATACTTCCATCAGAGGCAAAAACTTGTTCTTCCCAATGTAACCAAACAATTTTAGTTTGAACTGCTGTGTATTTTCTCCCCCGGCCTGTTAGGGAATACAAGCATAGATAGTTCCTGCAACCTGGTCTTGAGTGTTGACAGACTCCCTGAGCTCTAAGGCTCTCAAGCACCATGGAAACGGTTGGTTGGTTGTTTACTTTACTGGAAAGATAGGAATCCTAAAAGAATTCTAATTATTCTGAAATCTTCTCTGGGTTAATAGCATCATAGTATCACAGTCCCACCTGAACGCAAAAGTGGCTGTGAGTTGAATGTGGATATTAGGTTGCCAGGGTATGTACTTTACAGCATCAGCTCCATGTCAGAAAGGTGTGGTGTGTGTGTGTGTGTGTGTGTGTGTGTGTGTGTGTGTCTGTGTGTGTGTGTGTGTGTGTCTGTATGTGTCTGTGTCTGTGTGTGTGTCTGTGTGTATGTCTGTGTATGTGTGTGTGTCTGTGTGTGAGTGTGTGTGTGTCTGTGTGTGTGTCTGTGTCTGTGTCTGTGTGTGTGTCTGTGTGTCTGAGTGTGTGAAGGTAAATGGGTTTTCTAATCATTCTACTTGGTTCATTAAAAAAAAAAACAATCATTGCTGAAATATTTGATCCTTTATTCTGTGCTGGGTGTGCTAAATGCTTTATTATCTCGTAATCTAATTTGGGAAGAGAATCACAAGGGAAACAGAACTGGTGTTCTCCAACCTCTTACTCCCCCAGATGCCTAAGCAGGTACCCTCTCTCGGTTTCCCACTCTCAGTAGCCATCACACTTCCCGGCCTCTTCACACCGTCACCACACACTAAAGCGTTAAAGGCAGAAAGCAGAGTGTCGGTTGAGCCCCAAGACTCTGCCCACACCATCCTCCTCCCCGTTCCCTCTCTGGGTAATGACAAGAGAATTCGTTGTCTTATCTTTGCTAATTCTGCTGTTGTCTGTAGTGTCTATCCTTATGGGAAGATTATACTCATGCCTGTGGATCTCAGGAGTTATCTCCATACCTCTTTGTCCAGTGGAATGTTATCAGAACCATTATGTTTCTCTCTCTGGTGTGATTCTAAGACCCAGACATGCTTCACTGAATCTGTTCTTCCTTCTACAAGAACCAAAACATTTCAAACAGAGACATCTATGTTGCCAAAGAAAAAAACCCCAGCCAGTCTACAATAGGCATGTAAGAAATTACCCTTAAAATTCACTCCATGCTGGGGACTCACTTGTTACTGTAGCACAACTTATCATATCCTGGGTGACACACTACTTTAATGAGTGCATTATAAATAAGAATCCAGGCTTCAGAGCCACTGAGTCTGTAAACTTGCTTGTTACCACTGCATATCCTAGCATATCCTGACTGATATTCAACCTTAATAACATCTTGCTTAGCTTAACAATAGTTTCAAACCACATTTCCCAATTCATGGGTCATCTTCCAAGCTGCTATGACAAATATTTCTATATTATTATTACATTATTCTCTGTTTGCTTCAGCAAACTAAAGAGACAGATAGCAAATATCCCAGGCTTTGCAGAATATACAGCTTCCTGCCACTGCCATCTAACACTGCTGTTATTTGTGAGAATGCTGATAAATAATGATTAACACATGAATAGCTGACTTCATTTACAGATGCTGAGATTTAACTGCATATCACTTACATATGTCACAAATATTAATTTTCTTTAGACTTTCTTTCAAGAATTTAGACACATTGAAGACCATTTTTAGCTAAGAAACTATTTTAAAAGGGCATGGACAAGATGCAGCCCTCATGCCAGCGTGCTGACTCTGATCTAGAGATTTCAGGGCCTTTGCAACATCTCCCTAATGGATTTATCTACCATACACATACAGATGCACTAAGTCATGATGCAACCTTGATCACACACATCCTTTGCACATCCTGCTCTCTGTTCTTCTACCTCAGGAGTTCATTAATCTCTCAGTGCTGAGATCATTCACATGATGAATGTCACGTTCTCCATGGAAATTGTTGCCTGTTTTAGTTGCTCCTTCTGAGTTTCTGCAGGTCTTGAATGAGCCCTTATGATGGAATTCATTGTTTGGCAATATGAAGTAGTTTCTAAACTTTGGCATGACTTGTAACCAGCCATTTCCTGTCCCACCCGCCAGTTCCCAAATAACCATTCACGGGCTTATATTAATTACAAATGCTCAGCCAATAGCTCAGGCTTATTACTAACTAGTTCTTACATTTTAAGTTAACCCATATTTCTATTTATGCTTTGCCACATGCCAGTACCTTTATTAGCATGGCATGTTCATCTCCTGCTTCCTTTGTGTCTGGCTAGCGACTCTTTATTCCACCCTCCTCCTTCCCATCATCCTTAGTTTGGTAGCCCAACCTATACTTCCTGCCTAGCTACTGGTCAATCAGCATTTTACTAAACCAATTTGAGTGACACATCTTTACAGTGTACAAAAGGATTATTCCACAGCAATGACTAGCATTGAGGCACACAAATAATTATTTGCTGTAAGATGTCCTGTGTACTGCACAGTGTTTAGCCATGGCAATAGCATACTCTGCCCAGTTGTGTAGTGTGCTGAGCAGAAATGAATATATTCCACAAATCCATCTATGCTACCAGACTGTTTAAGCAATGGGGTCCAAGAGACTGGAATCTGCCCCCAAGAATGTTGTGTTACGAGAAGAAAAACCTGGGCCAACCAGAGTTGAAGCTTTTCTCTTAGAGAAGATAGAGAACCCTACAGGGACAGTGAGAGACCAGTGGTGGGCAAGATCACACTGACTGGTATGCATCTTCCTGACTCTCTATTTAAGCTTTAATCTCACTCAAATCCCTAAAATGGATTTGGGGAGTGCATAAGGGGCTTGTTAAATCTCTTTGTCCCCCTCTCTAATGTGACAACATTGAATAACTCTCCTTTTCTGCTTTTTTAATATTGACATGGCTGTTTTAATTGGCTTGAGGATAATAGCTGAACGTGGTTTCTTGGGACACAGACTGAAGCCCCAAGTTCTGTAACAGTTCTGACAAACAAAAAAATGTCTCCAGATATTGCCAAATTCCTTCCTCTCACCCCATCCCTGAGAACATTGACCGAACTGTGAAACCTGGGAGCTGCTGGAAGGTGGGAGTCAGACATTCATCATAAACATGCATTGAGCTGTGGTCTGGTGTGTAGGTGACCTCCAGCAAACTTCTGTTGAGTGACTGCAGCAATGAAAAGCATTGGTTCCGTTAGCTCTATCCAAACAGCGTTTTTAAAGACCTAATTCTGGTAATTGTGTTTTCATTTTTTTTTCTTTACCATTGCATGGAAGCCAGTTTCGTAAAAACTGAGCAATATAAAAGGACTATCTAGTGCATGCACTGTTTTATTTATGCTGCTCTCACAAGTGCAGTTAATGCTGCATCTGTTTTACTAACAACCCCCTTTGTTTTATATAGTACTTTATATTTCCCAGAATGTGCAAAGACCTAAGATTTCTACGGTCTGCAAGTGGATAGATTGCTACATATGGAAGGAGTGAGGGATGACAACAAAAAATCTCCTGGAGTCATGGCTCCATCCTCCAGTGTATCCTGGGTGACATATGCTAATGAGATGGTATAGCCAATACTGCTTCTAGGAGAGCAGAGCAGAGAGGAAGCAGCACTCTCCAGCAGGAGTCATACTGGAACCCATTGAGAGAGTTGGATGATCAGCCCTTCCTTGCCACACTCAGAGATGCTCGAATGTCCACATGGATATGCAGTCATCAGGATGTGCCCAGTGTTCACAGAATCTGGACCCATCTGAGCAAAGAAGTTCCTGCCCAACATCTCTGATTGGCCAGATTGATGCCAGACATCTTCCATTCTTGATTCAGATGTTAAATATGGCCTGTGCTCATGGCTTCACAGCAATGAGAATAGTAGAACAGAGATAAGTGACTTGGTGGCCTTGAACAATAGAGCCTGGACTCCAAAACCAACCTGCCTTTACCAGTTTGGAAAACTGTGAACATTTGTTTTCACCTCTGTGTGCCATGGTTTTTCCCCCTTAGAAAAAACAATGATCGTAGCAACACCTACATCCTGATATTGATAGACATATTAAGAGATGTGTACATGAAATGTGCTTAGCAAAGTGCATGGCACACAGTAAGCATACAATAAATGTCATTCATTGTTAACAAGACCTCATGGGACTTAGCACAGTAACAGAGGCTCAATGCCAACTGGAGTTATGATAAGAGTGAAATGGGTTTTGGAGATTATTTAGTTCATATCTCTCCTATAAGAACTATGAACCCTGAATCCCTGCAGCACACACACACACACACACACACACACACACTACTGAGCCCAGAGGTATTGTGATACTTGTCAATCAGATGAAAAAAAAATGAAGGCAAATTTTAGCTCCATGAGTTAAGTACCATGTGCCAAGTATCACAACTTGAGTTCCAGTTGTAGAAACTGTTATTCTCCCTTAGGCATCAGGGACACATTCCAAGACCCTTGATAGATAACCTGAAACTACAGATATTACCTATATCTATAACATGTATTTTTTTTCATTTATTCCATTTTTAATGTTTACTGAATATGTCTGCGTGGGGGCGCACAGCACATAGTCGTATTTGGAGGTCAAGGGATAACTTTGTGGAGTCAGTTTTTCTCTCTATTTTTACTGGGGTTCTGGGATTGAATTCATGTTGTCAGGCTTGTGCATCGAGCACCTTTATCTATGGCACCTTCCTGCTGCCCCTATGCCATAGATTTTCTATGTAATCACATCTACTATGCGGTTCAATGTATGTATTATGTACAGGAAGAGATTAACAGTGGTAGATAATAAGATAAAATAGTAATAACTGTATGGTATAACTAAAGTTAATAACAAATTATGACTTGTATATTTCTAGAATCTTTCATTCAATATTTGGCCACAGGCATCTGAAACCCTGGAAACAGCAATGGCTATGTCCATGTCACTAGAGAACAAAAGTTCACTGGAGTCGTGGACCTCATCTGGTTTGTATTTTACAGTACCACAGCAATCCTGTCACGGGTCAAGGTGGAGACGTGAAGGTCATGGATGATGTCGTCATGGAAATGACAACTGAGTTAAAGACCCACAGGGAATGTTAGCAAAAGGACATCGTGCATTTGTACACTGCTCTGTTTCACTTGTTTGTTGGTTGTTTTGGTTTGGTTTGGTTTTTTTCAGACAAAATCACCATGCTCTCCATTTACTCATACCCTGGGGGAAGATGAGAAGACACATGTGTTAACACTGAAGGCCATTTTTTATTAGTATTTCTCTGCTTCTGCAGCAAGGGGAAAATATATTTACTTCAAACCCTAACAAGAGCTTTCTTTCCAGCCCTGATGAAATGTTCCCATTCCTCCCTGAGTACCCTGTTTTGATAATCCTCCCCTGGAGATCAAGTCGGCCTGGGCTACAATGATTGCCACGTTCTAAATTTAACTGACCGCATAGATGCATTACCTGCAAGCTTGAAAGAGCCTTTGCTTTCTCATCTTGGAGAAGCAGGATGTTTACGACCCGTTTATAAATGTCTGCATAAAATGCAGCCTCAGAGTCTGGTCTGGGAGTGGGCTACCTGGAGTCAAGTGTGTCTTTTAAAATACAATGCATCATTTGTGAGAATGGTTTCGTAGTCTCTTTCCACCCCCAGCCCCTCTCAAATCCATTGCTCTCCCATAAATAACTATATGAGGTGATGGCTTGACCATGATTCTCATCATGCCCCCACCTGTATAGGATGTCTTCCCTGGTGGATTTTTGTTAAGAAACAAAATACAACTTTTATTGAGATCAATAAAAGATTAAGGTGACAAAGTGATTTATTGAGTATGGAGGAGGCTCATTTTCCCTCACCACTGCTACAGCTACTGGGAAGGATGTTTTTCTACCCTGGGTCTTCAGGAAAGTTAAGAGAAGTCGAGACTCATTTATCAAGTCAAAAGAGAGTGATTAAAAACCATAAGGGAACTGACAGATCACACATGAGCAAAAGTTGGTATTTTGCTAAAGTACGCAGGCCACAGCGTGTGAAGGGATGGAGGGAATACATGGGGTCTTGTGTGAAATGAAACTCAGTGGGACATGGGCAGACCTGGGTCAAACAGGTGCAGGCTGAGCTGAGGCCATGGAAAGAACTGAGCACAGGAACCAAGAAAATGAGCTGTGAGCCCCAGAGCCTGCCCTTCACATGGTGAGGGAGAAAGGACTCTGTGAACCCAGCAAAGGATCACAGATGCATAGCCTACTGGGTTCAAGGCACACCTAGACAACTTAGGAAGGCCCTATCTCAAGTATATAAAATTTTAAAAAATAACTAGGGTTATAGCTCAGTGGTAGAGTGCTTGCCTATCATACACAAAGTCCTGGGTTCAGCCCCCATAACCTGCTGCATATTGGGCCATATTTTTCCATTTTCCAAGCATCCTTGTACTCTCCCTCTTACGTGCCTTTCCCACAACGTTCTGTCTGCAGATAACCACCCTCACTACCTCTTCCCTTCCAGAAAACAAAAACCCTAATCCTTCAAGGCAAACACAGACTAGAACACACCTGTTTCCGTTCTCTAGTGCCTGTAATGTGGCAGACACCATGTGCAACCCTCCATAGACTATCACACCCATGTGATCAGGAAACTGTGAATTTTGTTCAGTTCTACAGTTTGGGAGCCCAGTGTAGTCTCAACCCTGCATGGGGTGCGGTAGATCTTTTTAATATGTGAGTAAATGAACTAGTTAAACCCCAGAAGCGCTCCATGCAGGGGCAGCATGGTGTTACTGTTGTGTTGCGTTCATTATCACTGTGGCTACTGCTATTGTTTGCTGTGCTGGAGACACAATGCAGGGTTGTGTGCAGGCCAGGCAAGGGCTCTGCCACTGGCTACATCCTCAATAATGTTTCTGAGACAGAGTATCTCTAAGTTGCACTAGCTAGCCTCAGACCCTCTCTGTAGTCCAGGCAGGCCTTGAACTTGAATCTTCCTGACGCCACCTCTTCAAGTAGCTGAGATCACAGCCTGCATTATCAGGCGTGGCTGGAGTAGATGTCACTACCTCCATTTCTCAGAGGGAGAAACTTCAGTGTCCAAAATGTCACAGGATTCTTAGGCAGAGCTCATGTCCTCAGTTTCCCCTTTCAGTCTTTTTCTATCTGGGGCAGCCTTACTAGCCACATGCTACCTGTTCCCACAAGCCAGACTTCATAAGAAGATTCAAACAGAACTCCAGTGAGGCAAAAGCAGAGCCGAAGTCGGTAAGAGCATAAACCTTAAGGAAGGCCCAGACGCTGTGCTGCTCCTGAGGGGAGCTGTGTCTTCCACTGTTGCTATCAGAGTCATTTCCAGCCTCAGAGACTCGAGCACCTCCTCAAGGCAGAGGGAGGGGCAGTGAGTGGAGCTTCCAAGTTACCACTCATTGCAAGTCCCCATTAACTGTTTAATGAGTCGATTTTTAATTCTGACATAATGATACACAATGGCACGGCTACCCTCTGGATCAGCACTGCCATGCACCCCCCTCTTGAGAAAGCTAAACCAACCAAGCATTGATTTTTTTTTTCGTAAGTAAGCCAACATGATTCCACTTCTAGGAATCCATCCCGCAGATAGATTTGCATTTGTGAGAAATGATGCTAGGGCTACATTATTAATTATAGTCACGTCTGTAAGAGAAGAACATCCAGAACTGCCCAAAAGTCCATCAACGGGGGACTGGAAGGGTAATAAATGCATGTTTGTGTAATTATATAATAGGCAGTTAGTTTAGCAACCGAAGCTGTTCTTCATGTCCTGATGGGAAAGGATTCTAAAGATGGTAAATAAAGAAAAGAAGATAAAGACCCCATCCATGTGTCTTGCTACTATAGGTAGGGATGGTTACCAGTGCACACATATATACACATATGC